>PVIR01031673.1:0-19447 GCA_004026965.1 Petromus typicus
CACACACACACACACACACACACACACACACACACACACACAACTATACTCAAATACTCAGACTATAGGAATTTTATTCTCCTATAGACAAAACTTGGAATAGATCAAGATGTCCTTCAGCAGATGAGTGGAAAAATAAACTGTAATACAGTCACGTAAGTTAAGGCTATTTATTACTGGGAACATGCGAGAAATGGAAAGACATGTGGGAGACTGAAAGGTACAATGGTAAGTGCAGGAAGCCAGTCTGAAAATGCGATCTGCTCTATGATTCCAACCATGTTGCATTCAGGAAAAGGCAAAATCTGAGAAGATATTAAAACCATCAGTGACTGCAAGCAGTTGAGGGCAGGAGAGATGAATAGGCAGAGACTGGTGGACTTGGGGGCAATGCAACTTCTTTGATACTATCATGGTAGGTACATACAAATATTCATTGGATTTGTCCAAAGCTGTGGAATGTTGATGTCCTTCTCTCCACACCTCTTTCCCTTCCTTCCATTTCTTGGTTTTTCTTCCCCTCTAAGAAAGCTCTATCTCCTTATTCGCTATATCTTTGACTTTACTCTTTAGGTATAGTTTGTCTTATGTAGGAGAAACCATGTGATGTTTAAGCTTGTGTCTGGTTTATTTCACTTATTATTATTGTCAAGATGTACATTCATTTTCCTACAAATTACTGAAATTTATCCTTTTTGTGTGGCAGAATAGTACTTCATTGTATGTAAATACCAGATTTTCTTAATTCATTCATCTGTTAATGATAAAGGCTGCTTTGCTTCTGTATACCAGACATGTAATTTTCACATATTGTATTGTAGACAGGAAGTCTGTCTTCTTATGCACAAGGAAATATTTAAAACTTGGTTGGGGTTTTGAGTGTAATAAAATATATACTTTGTATCTGCTCTAAAGTGAATGTATATGTTGCTGTTTCTAAATTAAATAAAAATGAATATAAATTAACAAACTAAATTTTTATAGTTCAAGCATAAACAAGAGTTACTTTCAGAAATTAAAAGAAATTTCTAGAGATAGAACAATATGTTATCTCCTGTCACCAGCTGTTTCAAACTATGGCATTTTTATGTGATCTTTATGCTGTGTGGCTTGCCAACTTCAAATATTCCTCTTCCAGAATAAAATAAAAATGAACATATGGATAGAATAGTGTAATGTCTGTCATTAAGATTTCTACTTTAAAACAAAATGCTTTGAAGAAGTGTCATTTCTACAGATTAAAACATTTTAAATTCATAAAATCTACTATTAGATGACAGACATGAAATGTAGCACTTCATGTGCAAAAGCATTATAATGAATGAGGAAAATGTCTACCAAATTACTTGAAAGCTGTATTATCTTGATGAAAACTCTCATGCAACAGGCAGAAATAATGGAATAACTAAACCGGGAGACCAATATGGCATAAAAGATTAAATAAAGATTTTTTTAAATATGGCTGTTTTAAAACATTCCAATTTTATAGCAAATTATAACACATCAAAGAGTTAACATTCTAATTTAATCTGATATAGTCTTGTGTAAATTACTTCAGGTTTTAATAGTACCATTTTTATAAATATTTATAAAACATTTGGAATAATTGTAAACTTTTCAAAATGAAAACAAAATGCCATTGCATTTGGAATATCAGTATGTTGTCGGCCTCAGCATCTGGGTGGCTGAGGATCAGGTTCAGGTGCCTGGACCTGGAGGGTGAGCATGCAAAGTCAACAGTAGACTTATGGGAGCATTTCTGAGAATAGTCTGTCTTTAATGCAAATTCAGTTACATTTATAGTAAAGGGTAGAGGGCGTAAACATACAAGTGAGGACAATTGCGCAGATTGGTTGAAGCACACACAGAGGTGGGTCATTGTAGATTTATTGAAGAGGAAGGCCTGCTTTTGGCTGAGGTGGAGTCACCATGAGGTGGAGTCACAATCAGGGAGCCTGGTTGAATTTTAGTGAAAGCCTGGCTTTAACCTACATCATTAAATCTATCATATTTTGTAGCAAATTTCCAGTGCACTTATACTTCACTGATACATTATAAATGAGCAGCACTAAAAAAGGCAATCAACAATATGGGAAAGAATCTTTACCAGCTGTTTGTCAGACAAAGGGTTACTATCTAGAATATATAAAGAGTTTAAAACAATCAATCCACCCAAATTTAAAGACCCAATTCAAAAATGGGCATCTGAAATGAACAGTCACTTTTCAGAGGAAGAAATAAATGCAGCTAAGAAACATATGAAGAAATGTTTAACATCACTAGTTATTAGAGATGAAAATGAAAACAACAGTAAGATTTCATCTCACTCCACAAAGAATGGCTGCTATCTTAGAATCAGCCAGCAACAAATGTTGATTCTCAAATGTTGTTCTTCTTTTGGAGAAGAAGAATTCCCACTGTTGGTGGGAATGTAGACTTGTACAGCTTCTGTGGAGATCAGTTTGGAGATTCCTCAAAAAGCTAGGACTGGAGATCCCATTTGACCTGGCTATCGCTCTGCTAGGTATATACACAAAAGAATTAAAAGATTCATACCACAGCGACATATGTGCACCCATGTTTATAGCAGCTCAGTTTGTGATTCCTAAATCTTGGAAACGACCAAAATGTCCATCAACTGGAGATTAGATAAAAAAGTTGTGTGGTTCTTCTACACAATGGAGTATTACTCTGCCATAAAAATGATAAGTTTGAATCATTTATACTTAAATGGACATACCTTGAGGACATCCTCATAAGTGAAATAAATAGGTCACAGATGTGTAAATATCACATCCTTTCTCTGGTATGAGAAAATAATAATGTAAATGAGTTATAGAATATATATATATATATTACATATTGTGAATTAGAAAATACTTAAAGCAAAATAGGGTGAAGGGGAAAATAATGAGCTTATAACAAAAAAGAAAGGAAACAAAGATTATGAATATAGGGGGTGGGGTTAGTAGTGTGGGTAGGGCCATGGGGGGGGAAAAACAAGAATTAAGTTGTGTCACATACTGGTACAAATTCCCATTGTTGAGTGCAATCGCGGTGTGTAAATGTAATGTACCAATAAAGATAAAAATAATTATTGTCTCCTTTTATTTTACTCTTCATATCTGTAAGTTCTGATTGGAATGGGGAGTCTTTCCCGGCCATGCACAAATTCCTCTGTATACCAGTTTTCTCTGAGTATAACTACAGTTTTTGGAATAATATTTATTGACAGTTATAACTTCACAGCAAAATAGTAGTTGAGCTAACATTTGCATAGTGATGCTTCAAGACTTCTTCGAAGGTGTAGAGTGTACCAGGCACTACATATGCAATCAATGCTACAGACAGTAGGAGGAGCTAACAGAAAAGGAGCTGAACATACGATTTCTTTTTGTAGAATTTCTTATCTTTCTTGAAAACACACTATAAAGGAATAATGGAAACCTAAAGATACCTATAACAAAGTTATCTTAATAATCAATAGTCAATAACAACATATTAAATGCATTGTGGAGGTAATCTATCAGAGCAAGACTTCTTGATTCCCACAAGTTCACCAAGTGAGGAGAATAACCATGATAAAAACCATGACTGAGATAAGAATGATTCCCATCAACTGTGAACATTCACTGTCAGGTGATGTCCAACAGAGTACAATAGGAAAGAATAATGTACAAAGAGCATGGACTTAAGAATGATAGTTTATTGGCTGGGAGGCCAAGAATTGATCTTGGCTGTCTCCTGGCTAAGACCATATAATCTTGGCTCATTATGGGCTCTGGATTAGTTAGCATTTATTAGTACAGCAAGAGGGCCTGAACGCAGATGTAAGGAGCAGCGGAGAAAATATACCAATGAGCTAAGTGTAAAGGGGAAAAGTGATGTTTTCTTTGAAGGGCATATCACTGTTAACAAGCCACCTGTCAATTTTGCAGGCCATTGCTGCTCAGCCACCTGTGTTATCTCTGGCTGACGTCTGAGGAGGGAGAATGGTGGCACAGAGTCATAATGCCTCAGCGGTAGTGTTTTCTTGGTATTAACGATGTCAGAATCTCATGCACTATGGAGATCTCAGTTGAGACCACTGACAAAGGGAAGTTTGTCTCCTTACACTCAGCCAAAAGCTCTTTTAACAAATCACGCATGGGCCTTAGAAGGTCTCACAATTTGAGTCAGCAGCCAAATTATAAACCAATTCAATAGTATTGAAAGCCTGGTCTGTGCACTTTCAAGCTGGTTTCCTGCTGTTTGACTCGAGGCTGTAGTTTCACATTAGCTTATAAGCCTGAGATTAAAGCAGGTACGTTTCATCTGCACTTAAGTCACTCTGCCTAAAACTCTTTGACGCTTTCTAAACTTGACAAAAATATTTTCCACTTTAAAATGTAATTTTGTGCTTTTAAAATATGAGCATCTTTTAAAAATATTTATGAGTTGAATAGGTAGCTGAGAGTCCATATTTTATCTTTAAACTGTTTACAGTTAAAAAGATAACTTATTCTCAGAAGTGCAAAGAGCATTGATAAATAAGTTTGCTTATATCCAAACACTTAATCCTCTAAACTCTATATAAATTAACTTTTATCACACTACAAACAGCCCTGATCTTATATATTTAATATGGACAACTTTCTACTCTGTTAGTTTCTAATTCTGTTAGTTGTATATCTCACTTGGATTTATCCAGCTGGGACTCTGTTTTGGGCTGCTGCTCAGGTTTTCTCATACTTCTATGGCCAACATATAGATCTTCTGGCAGACACATGATATAGTATCTCTCACTTCTTCTGCACAGCTACCTTCTGGCTATTAGTGGGGAACCTTAGGTCTATGACACATGATCTCTTATCCTCCAGAGACGACTTTGAAATTAGCTATATACAGGTTCCAAAAGCAAGAAATAAAGAACTGACGTAAAAACATAAGTGAACAATTATTTATAACTTCTTGCTTCCAGCACCTTTGTTTATGCCCCTGTGGTGAGCATAGGATGTGTGATTGAATTCTGAGTCAGTGTGAGTGGGAGAATATCCAAGGAAAAAGATTTCAGGGATAAAAAGTTTGGAGATATTTCATAGCTTTGTGTAATTTTCCTTCATTCTCTTTAAGAAAATGCTGGAATGTTACTTCATGGTGCATCATTTGGAAACATATTTCCCATGTCTGAAACATGTCATTCTAAGCACGTATTTATCTGAATAATTTAACATTTATATCATTTCATTGGATATTTAAGTATTTTATTATTTTATCAAATCGCTCATAATTACACGATGTTGCTGTTATTATGTTGGCCTTATAACCAGTTGTATGATAAGCACAGGAGGTGAGAAACTACTGGTAATTACAGTCTTTGTCCATGATGACATGACCCACCAGTCTTCTCAATACCATTTCCAGTGTCCTACTGGTTTCTATGTATTTGAATTAAAATAATACTAACATTATAATGTATAAGTAGGGCAAATTTTAACACAGATAGTAAGACTTCTTACAGTCATTGTCAAAAGTGTTTTCTTGGTTTCTACCACAATTATGAACAATTTTTCCCCATTTATGATATTCAGGTATTAGTAAAATGTACATCTTAATAATGAGCATTTGACATCTTCATTTATAAATAAATTAAAATTAAAAATGAAAGATGAAGAGAGAAAACTAGATGACTGGAGCATAGAAGACCTCAGAAAAAATCAGTTCAGCATTCAGTGACACACACTAAAATCATTACACTGGCAAGGCCCCAGCAGGAGCACTACAGGATCAAGCCAGGGTTAGCAACTTGGCAGCTTAGCAAGATTCTTGCATCAAAATGAAAATAAATAAATAAATAAGGGACTGAGGGTGTAGCTCAAGGTGAAGCCTTGGGTGCTATCACCAGTGCCACAACACACACTTATACATGTATACACAAACTTCACTATTGAATGAAACTCTTAATTATATAGCTGTTTGGTAAATTATATATCACTGTGTCATTTCTTGTAGACTGTAGCTTTAGAAGTACAATGTAATTAGAGATGATGATGATAATGATGATGATGATGATTATGATTTTGTGTTGCTTAAGCTTGAATCCAGTATTTTTGTACTGAGCTTTCAATGATTTTATTCTTTGACAAGTTCTTGCTAAATCACTAAATTGCTTGAACTTGTGATGTTCAAAGATGAGATTGGACTTGTGATCTTTCTGCTTCATCCTTTCAGAGCCCTGGGATATAAGCACTTGCAACCAGACCAAGTCTGAAAAACAGTATCTAACTGTCTAGAAACATTCCTTGTACAATAGACATCCAATAAGACATTTTGTATGGAAGAATAAATAAGTAAACATGTTCCCAAGTTTTGTATAAGATAAGACTATAATACTACATATCAGCTGCCATATGGTTTTGTTTTGAAATTTCAAAATACACAAATTAGATTTCAGAACATTGTCCACAAACATCATGTCACTTTGAGTGTTGTTAAAGCTATGCAGATGAAAGAATTTTAGCTAGATATTACTTTCTAACAGCAAGCTTTCAATGACCCCCATTACTTTGAACAATGAAAAATTATTTAAGTGCAAAAGAAATCTTCAGAGAAAGAGAAAGTAGTAACGTGTTATTTACATTACAGCTAGTGAAGAAACATGTCTTTACTTGTGTTGCACAAGCAGAGTTAGGGATTTACTTAATTCCGGTAAAGATAATCTGATGTTTATAGCACCTGCAGGAAAAAAATAATAATAATTCAAATTATCCATAGATTCAGTACCAAGTATTTTATATGAATTTTCTTATTTAATCTTCTGGAAAGCCCGAGGCTTGGCTACTTTAACTATAGATGAGAAAACAGGATCAACAAATGGAGATGCTAAGAACTTTAATTGGAAATAATATAAATTCAACCTGACAAAAAGAGGAAGGAATTATTCTCATTAAAATATTAATTAAAAAGTCTAAAACATGTAGTAAAAAGTGTCATATGTTTGCTATTGATTCACACACACACAAACACACATGTGTATTCTTAGTGCTGTTTTATTAACGTTCATGTACACTTAGTGTCTGTATAGAAGTGTAGACTTTCACTTTTTTGTGTTTCAAGATTTTCTGGTTGTGTTAAAGCATAGACTGCCCAGTGACAGACCCAGAGTACACATGATGGCTAAAAATTAGACAGATAGACAGATGGGTAAAGGTTAATTAGCATACAAATACATTAACATTATAATATGCAAATAACAAATATATTTATACAATAAGTATTGCATTTTGCAAAAATTTTATGTCCTCAGGACTATGTAAAGTGATTAAAAATAAATCAGTGATACAAAATTTCCAAATAGAATTTTGTTACACTTTTTAAAGTCACAGGTCTGAAAAGAAATCAAGTAAATAATCAAAATTATGATTTCACAATTCTAATTTTCAAGAATTAACATCTTTTGCATAGTGGAAAATTCAGTAAATAGAAAAGAAAACTGTTCCCTTCAAATAATTTCTCATCTTAAGGTATACAATTGTCACTAATGTTTACTCTTTGTGACTTGAAGACAATCAGATTTTAATTGCAGTTCAATAACAAATAACTTTTTAACACATTCACATGACTGCAAATTTAGGAAAATAAAAATTTGGACAGGTAGGTGGACAATTAAATATGTCTAAGTCTCACACTGTTAATTAAATATTTGAAACAAGAAGGAGCACACTAGAATTATAAAAATGGATTGCACTGTTAGAATTGGCATTCAAATTTTCATTACTTACAAAATACAATCCAGACGAAAACAATCCAAGTCTATGATGTGAGATATTGATTCAGCATTTTTAAAAATAAGATTTATTGAGGAAATCACATATCATAAAAACAGAAAAAGACAGAGCATGTCATTATTTTAAACAAAATGGAATTGTCAGTTATAAGTTTATGAAGAAGAGAAGAAGACTGGAAGAATTTCATAATTTAAATTTAATGAACTTAATTTAATTTAATTTGCATGTTGGAAATAATGTGGCTGATATTTTTTATATCCAACACTGTGAAATTTATAATCAGTTATCCTAAAACTTATTTATGTTTTCTTTAGTTTTATGTCAATAAAATATGAATCTCATGAACAAAAGATATTTACATGAAGTATCATTTACTGTATTATTCATTCTAAAATATAAACTATATTTTTATTACCAATATTTATTTGTTTACTCTTCTAAATTTGGTCATTAAACTAAAATCTCAAGAGTTAACTTTATTTAATTTTATATTTCAAATCCTGAGTAAAATAACTAGTTAATTAGATAGGAATATTGAATGCATAGTGAGTTTCACTATATTCAAAGGCTGTGGTGACTACAGGAAGTCAAAAAAATATTCTCATAGAAGTGGCTTTACCAAGAAACTAGTATAATTCTCTTATTATATAGGTTCAAGAGTTTATGTAAATGATTAGGAAGTAGAAAAGTACATTATATGAACCAAGTCTTAAAAAATAAACTAATATTGGGCCGGGGATATAGCTCAGTGGTTCCGGCGCCTGTCTTGCAAGCGCAAGGACCCGGGTTCAATCCCCGGTAACCACATAACAATACTGGGTGTGGAGACTCACCCCAGTGGCAACCAATACCACATACCACAGTGCTGGGTGTGGTGGCTCACGCCTGTAATTCCAGCACTTGGGAGGCAGAGGCAGGAGGATTGCTGTGATGTGAGTTTGAGGCTGAGCTCAGGGCTAGCCTGAACCACAAAGCGAGACCCTGTCTCAAAAAACCTTAAAAAAATAAATAAATAAATAAATAAACTAATATTGTACTTGAGAAGAAAAAGAAAGAGTAGGCACAAGAATGAAAAAAAAAGATAAAGATAACAAAATATCTTTTAAGGAAATAAAATAATTGGAATTAAAAACAGAGAAGAAGACTTTAGAATATGACTATGGACATGATATAGATAGATATCAAATGAGTTTACATATAGATATATGTACAGATAATCATGTAAATACTGGACCAGACAGAACACTCAAAGCAGTAGAGGTTTTATTCTATAAAATTTCAATGAAGATGGGTTTGGTGGCTTAAATTTTGAATAGAACATTCAGGCTGTAGCTAGGTCTCACATACTTTCTACAAAGTTATTTAAGTCAGGTGTGAGAATATTGGCAAAGATTAAATGAGAGGGTTGAGGATTTAGCTCAGTGGTTCCAGCACCTGCTTTGCAAGTGCTAGGTCTCTAGTTCCATCCCAGGTAACCACATACAGCAATACTGGGTGTGGAGACTGATGCTCACAGCAATCAGTACCACATGCCACAAATGCTGGGCATGTTGCTCACACTTGTAATCCTAACACTCATGAGGCAGAAGCAGGAGGATTGCTGTGAATTCCAGGCTCACCAGGGATTCTTTTTAAAATATACACCCAGTAGTGTGATTGCTGCATCAGGGCCAGCCTGAACTACAAAGTAAGACCTTGTCTTTAAAAAAAAAAAAAAAAAGATTAAATGAAAGTGGGAGTGAAGTTAGTGACACTGTTTACAAGATAATATTTTATGGTTAAATGATTGGGATCAAAGGACCAGAATTCTTGAAATCAGTCCCAGGAGGTCATGCTGGTATACAGCTCTAATCCCAACACTCTAAGAAGCTGAGGCAGGAGGATCAAGAGTTTGAGAACAGTTGAGCAGTTAGTTCAGTGACCTTAGAGAAATCCTACCTCTAAAAAGAACACAAAGACTGGATGTGTAGCTCAGTGTGAAGGCCCTGGGTTCAACCCTCACTTTTGAAAACTCTTCCCGGGGTTTTGGTAAGTAAGACTAATAATAACTGTAGAGAAATGAAGACTCAAGAGGAAAGACATTAGTAGTAAAATTTTGTCCACAGTTTTAATTTCAGAAAAGAGTTTGAAAGTGTCTGTGGGACATTTGTTTATTCTTCCTTTTAAATAACATACGCAGCAATATAAATGACAAGACAAAATTAGAGCGGTGCAGATGGGAATCACGGAAATCCACTCTAATGATAGGAAGACAATGCTGAAGACTACACATGACTGTAGAATCACTTGATACTCAATTGTATTTAGAGATGTTGAGAAAACTAGTTTGGAGCAAGTGTCAAAATCAATAATAGAATACAAGATGAAGAAAGCATTAAGCAGGGAGTTTTGGTACTGTTCATGATGTTGAGTATAATGAACCAAGTAAGAATTGGAGTAAGATGACAAGCTGGAATTGTAAATATCAGTCATGCTTCTGAGAAGAAGTCATCCTGAATAAATTTATAGTGAATGTGTTAGCATTAAAATGATGATGTCTACAAAGTCTCTGATGGTCTTCTTTTAGAAAAGTGGTAAATCATTGCTTTCCTTTTGAGGTAAGTGGAGGCTAGTGACTCATTTCAAAAAAAATCATGCTGCAGAGGTAGAGGATGCCAACCTGCTAAGAGTGGAGATCAGGCTAGAAGTGAAGCAAAGGGCAAATCCAAGGGTAAGGCTCAAAGAAAGAGCACTAGGACTCCTTTTACCACGTGGTCTCTCCACAGGGACTAGTTCAACTCTCCCCCTCAAACTGATGACCTTCTAAACATTCCTCATCTTCAAAAAGTCTTTACTATCCTGAAGAGAGCAAATGATCCTTTGTTGGTGGGAATGTAGACTCGTACAATCTCTGTGGAAATCTGTCTGAGATTCCTCAAAAATCTAGGACTGTGGACTTTAGAAATAACTGACTTGAGAAAAGTACGTCATCATCACATCAGTGTATGGTAGATAAACCCCAGAAAAATGAGATTACTTAAGAGCATAAGAAATTTAAGGTAAAATTATGGACACAATTTTAATTTCAGTGTATGATTTTTTAAATTTCTGGTAGGACATGCTAGATAATAATTTCTCCACTTTTTCTGTACAGTGCATACAGACTAAGTGATTCATTCCTGACTGTATAGTAGGATGGTAGCAGAGTAGGAACAAGAGCTCACAGTAGGTGCCACAGTTTTTCTATCCTTTTGTCAAGTTATGAAGAGAATGGTTCTGTTTATCATCTATCATGAATAGTGCCAGAATTAACATGAAAATTCAAATGTTTACTTAACACATGGATTCTTTTTTAAATATACACCCAGTAGTGTGATTGCTGCATCATCTAGTGATTCTATTATTCAATATTTTAAAGCAATTTCTGTATTTTTCTCCACAATGGCAACTTTTAAATACTTTCACCATAAGACATGATAAATGTTTGAGGAAATAGATATATCTTATTTATTTTTGTCTTATGCAATACACAATATACTCATAAACAATTCCCCCAAAGGAATATATTTAATGCTTTTATTATTAAAAATAAATATAATTAAAACAAGTTCATAATCACTATATTTTGGACTGATTCACATGTTTTATATGTTAATAATGCACAATAATTACAAAAATGTGACAAACAGAAACATGTCTGCCATTTCAAAAATGAAACAAGTCCTTAATTTTATTACTTGCTTTACTAATAAAATATAAAATTCACCTTCATTAAAGTCATATTACTCTAATAAGTTATATATTAAACATTTCCTGGATCTTCTAAAATCCATTAAACTTTAAAAATTATATTGACTATTTGCTTGTCATATGAATAGGACATTCTGAAGATATTTGCATCTTTTCAGAAAAGTATTTTTCTAGTTGCAAAATATCCTTCTTACTATGAAATAATAAAACTATAGTTTCAGCAAAGTACTGTTTGCTTAGATTAATTTAATAAATTTTGTTATGTCAATAAAAATATATTCTATTTAATTACTGTGTGTACTGAAATACTTATTTTCAAGATAATACTATTCAAGAGAACTAATAAAAGCTTTGAAGACATAAAATCCATACAAGTAAATAACTATTTCAGCAACGTAATTTATTTCTTCTTTGAAATAAAAATTAAATATTATAATATATTTTATAGTTTTTATTCTATATTTATTTATAATGTATTTATATACGTATAGCTTCCTAATTTTTTTTTTTTTTTTTTTTAGACAGGGTCTCACTTTGTGGTTCAGGCTGGCCCTGAGCTCAGTCTCAAACTCACATCACAGTAATCCTCCTGCCTCTGCCTCCCGAGTGCTGGGATTACAGGCATGAGCCACCACGCTCGGCACTGGTATGTGGTACTGGTTGCTGCTGGGGTGAGTCTCCACGTCCAGTATTGTTTGTGGTTACCGGGGATCGAACCCAGGTCCTTGTGCTTGCAAGACAGGCGCCTGAACCACTGAGCTAACTCCCCGGCCCATCTAATTTTTTTTTGTTTTTTTTTTTGAGACAGGGTCTTGCTTTGTAGTTCAGGCTAGCTCTAAACTCACTATGTAGCCCAGGCCAGCCTTGAACTCACAGCAACCCTCCTGCCTCTGTCTCCCAAGTGCTGGTATTACAGATGTGAGTCACCATGCCCGGCACTGCTGCATGTGTTTACTTTGGATCAAACTCAAGAACCACTGAACTAAATCCCTGGCCTTAGCTTTCAAACCTTAAATCACAGGGCAGGTGCCCTTTTATAGAGATAGGTTCTACCAAGAGTTAGAGTTAATGAATAGACTTGTAATGTGTTATATACATGTACTAATCCCCTAAAGGGGATGTACTGCAAATAAAAATAACAAAAATATTACACAATATGATTTATATGTTTTTATTTATTTTCCATCTATACACTTTTGAGTGTCAGTGAGTTTATCCAAAATCTTGTCTGCCTGATATGAAATTGTCCTTCCCCTCATTTTTCTCCTAGTCATATCTCTTATCCTGGTAAGTGGCCTAACATGTACTATCCCAGCACATTTCCAATATAACAGTGCTCATTCATTACATATTTGCCAATCCTACTTTCCTGTTGCTTGAAGTCTATTTGCAAGTTTTAGGAAAACATACATTGAGCATAATGTTTCTTTATTTCTTATAAAAAGCCAAATATTCTTCTGATAGGAGTGAAAATATTTATAAAGTCCTCATCTTCTTCCACTGTGGTTATCAAGAAAAAATGCTAATGTATATGGTGAAATACATTATGAAGCTAAATTCTAGAATTGAAAATAACACACTCAACAACAAAAGCCCCTTAGCTCTACTATAATTTTCTTTTCTAACAACACAGAAGATATATATCCTGAGTGTCTAATTTCCCAAAATATATTATGGAGGAAATTGCATCCTTGCCAAAATATTTAGTGCTAAGTTTATAGACACTATACATAGTGTCTGGTGCTGAAACACTTCCTTCAGTTCTCAAAGACTTGCTTGACAGAAATATCTTATGGTTGTAACATCCACATGAACTTCTGGAGTAACGGTAAGAACTATTTGTTAAAGATGTACCTCAAGGCATTGATGTCTTAGAGCTACTCTTTCTGTTACTGAACATTGTCCTTCTTCAACTATATGGTAATGAGCCAAATCAAAACTCTTAAATATAGTCACATCTGGGAGATTTTAGATTCCTGAGATTTAGAAATCACAGAATTCCCAGAATAAAAGCAGGGTGTGTGTGTGGGGGGGGTTTGGCTAAACAGTCTGAAGATCTGCATATAGATTTTCTTTGGAAAAAACAGTGGGAAATATATAGAATGGTACTTCTGCAGTTTCAGTAGTTAGAAATGAAAGGTCATTAACTCATGAACACTGCT
Source organism: Petromus typicus (assembly GCA_004026965.1). Lineage (NCBI taxonomy): Eukaryota > Metazoa > Chordata > Mammalia > Rodentia > Petromuridae > Petromus > Petromus typicus. Next base: position 13,658 of record PVIR01031673.1, read on the forward strand.
ATTTTTCAAGTATACAGGGAAAAATAAAAATGCACAAATAATTAAAGGGAAAATAGAATAATTTTTAATTTTCAAAAAATCTATTGACTATATATTTTTTCAAAGGGAACAAAAACAAGAATTGAGATATACCATGTACAGGATGCAAATTCCTATTGTCAAGTCTGATGATAATGTACACCTAAAATGTACCAATAAACTTAAAGAATAATAAAAATACTTAGTAGTCTGAAAACAGTTGCCAAATATACTTGTGGTTCTCCTTTAGAGTGAATTGTAACAATTTATATTTTTATTTATTCTGATTTTTTCTTAAATTTTGAATTAAAATAAATTATTGTCTAGTTAACTTAAGAATTAAAAAGCTCTTGCTCAGAAGGTATCTCATATGTCAATGTAATACTTTTGCTATTTTAGTAGAAATTGAATTTTATTGTATGATTGAATAACACAGAACATCTTCATGAATTTAAACTGCAGAAGCTGTAAACTTTCATAAAGAATACCAAACGATATATTTTTATTGAATGAAAGATTAGAGAAAACTCACCATTTGAGGGGGATATAAACTGAAAGTAGGCACTTAGGAAAAAATAGAGCAGTCCAACACCCTGGTTTCTCAGGGTGTGATCCTTGATCTACTTTTCTGACAATATTAACTAAAAAATTTCACTAAAAGATTTCAGATTTAATTAAAATGAAACACGTCCACCACTGCTTATTGAAGTAGACATCTGTTACTATTCTGACCATTTAGTGACAAGTATGTAGTCTGAGAGGCAGCTGACTCATACAAGGGGCCCAGAGTGGAATGCGTAAAGACCATGTGATATCTCAGACAGCAAAGTAAAAGAATGTGAGTCAGAGAAAACAGCTGTTCTATTCTCCTTAAGATCTGAAAGATAAAATTACATGCAGGCTCAACTTTTGGTCCTATCTATAATTAAGTGTGTATATAATCAGGCTATTTAATTACATGTTTATTTTACTGATTATGGACAAAGTATATTCCCTCTATATTTCATGTTATGAATTTACCTGGACCAGTCCTATCAGCTGAGATTTTGATAAGTTATATATATTCTTAATGAAAAGATGCAGTATTTTAAGAATGTAGCATTAGAAGCAAATGTTTTAAGAAGGAAGTGATGTCCATAAAATTCAAAACAAAGGTTACCATTGTAGAAGAAGTAGATAGATGCAAAAAAAAAGGAGAAGATTGAGAGAAATTCAAAGTGATGATATTGTTCCAGTGTTCTATTAGAGTGATGAAGTCATGATTTAATTATGTTTAATAGAATTCATTAGTTCTAATTAAATAATTATGTTAGGTAAGAGTGACCGAGCATGATATTGAAACAAGAATTGTCTTTGCCTCCTATTAAATTACAGACAAATCACCATATCTTAAGAAAAAATTTTCTTTATTTTAAAAAGTCTAATCTGATAATTTTGGGAAGAACAATCCGCACAAATGTATTCTTTACATTTAAGTTATTTATGGCTAATGTACTGAAAATGATGAACTTCTTTTCATGTATATTTCAAATCTATATTGTAATGTTTTCAATGATATTAAAACTATAGTTTAGGGCTGGGGATATAGCTCAGTGGTTCCGGCTCCTTTCTTGCAAGCGCAAGGGCCCGGGTTCGATCCCCGGTGACCACATAACAATACTGGGCATGGAGACTCACACCCAGCAGCAGTCAGTACCACATACCACAGTGCTGGGCATGGTGGCTCATGCCTGTAATCCCAGCACTGGGGAGGCAGAGGCAGGAGGATTGCTGTGATGTGAGTTGGAGGCTGAGCTCAGGGCCAGCCTGAACCACAAAAGCGAGACCCTGACTCAAAAAACCTTAAAAAAAAAAAAAAAACTATAGTGTATAATCACAATATTGCATAGTATATAACATAATAAACTATAGTGTATAACCACAATATTGGAGAAATCTTTTTATGTATGAACCCCAGACCTTCACATGAAGCCACATTTTCCATGCTTTGTTTTATTTACTTTGAGGAAGGGTCTCTGTAAGTTGGTAAGTTTCCCATTCTGTGAGCTTTTAATCTTTCTTTCTCAGCCACTCAGTGCTGAGATTACAGACATGAAGAGCCACACCCAGTTTAAGAAAACCTAGTAGTTTTATATGATATAGTGTGTTAGCTATTGCTAAGGCTATAAATGGCTCTAAGACTGAATGATTGCAAATAAAACATGTGTCAATACCATATTTTCTGTGATCCACAGGTAAATATTTTGCTTAGGGCTTATCTAGATACCCTGTCATGTATCAGACAAGGCTGTAACCTGAGTGTCAGATCAGGCTCTACAGCTTCCCAAAGACTCAGTGGAGAGTAAATCAATTGAGCCGTCACACGAGGCTTGTGGGATCCAGAGCTCAGATCTACCCTCCTCAAGGGCAGTTGGCTAGAGGCCTCTCAGTTCTTCTTTAAATCATGAACTCTCAAATTTCATAATTTATGAAAGAGGAAAAGCTGAAAATACAACAGAGAGCCTACACACACACACACACACACACAAATCACAAGCTTTTGCAATCTAATCATAGAAATTATGATCTACTTTTGTCGTACTCTACTGGTTCCAGGCCTAATGTAAGAAAATAAAATGAAGTATTATGTCACTTCAGGAATTATTTGTCGAGGGATATTGTAGACATAAACTTACTCTAAGTAGAAGGAGAGGACTATGAAACATTTGAGGAACCTGAATAGTTAACATAAAGCTGTAACAAATATGTCTAGTTGAAAAGAGAGGTGTGTCTGCCTGTCAGAATAAGGCATGCCCACTCACTGTACATTCATAGTTACAAGCCTACTGAGACAGAAGACATAATTTTTCATTATAATAGTATTTTGTATCATTAAATTTTATTCATCTAATTAATTTCCTTTCAGGCAAGATTCCGGACAGAAATGATTTAAATTACAGTGATTTAACTGGTATAAGTAATTGAACCTAGTAGGATGTTGAACATTTATCTCTTTTTTATGAAAACTCTAGTATTATCAAGGTAGTAAATAAGCAAGCACTAATAGGAATGAATCCAAATATGTCAGCATCAAAATTAGAAATGGAAATGATGACGTATTTACTCACGAGAAACATTAAAAGAAGATACTGTTATGATATTCTCAACATATATAACACAACTCTGTCCTAAATGAAAAAAATAGACATTTTATATTAAAATAACAACAAAGTAGATCAGTGTATATTGAGGAAAAGATAATTCTGTGAATTCTGTGGTGAACACCTATTTATCCTTAAAGTCTGATTACAATCAAAATTTTGGCAAGCCAGTAGATATGACATATCAATAAACTTATAGTCTAGTCAACTATTTACAAGGCACAACAAATAACACATTTTCTTTATTTATTCCTCAGTTTTTAAATATTAAGCTTATTTACATCTCTTGGGTAGTGTGAGTTGTACTTCAATAAATATGAGAATGCAAATAAATTATGAGGCTACTAACATTAAGCCCAAATATGGATTAGAAAATATAAGGAGATGGATTAACTTGTCTCAACAAAGTTAATATATTTTGACTACTCGGAGAACTAAATTTTTCATCCCAAGTAGTTTGGTTCAGTGATCTTTGATTTTAACTCACATACTGGCATTTTTAGAAACTATAATTACATCAAAATTGAATTTCTTTTTAAAGACAATTAACAACAGTATCTGAATAAATTATACATTCAAATAAATATTGCATATAAAATAGAAATTTTAAAAATTATTCACCCCCAGCAAGTTCAAATTGTCATAGCCTTGGTATAAAAGCTTTATCTGTGATCTTAATAAATGTTGATCCGTGTCTTAATTACACCAAACTTTAAACTCTTAAACTTGAGGCAAACTCTGTTTCAAGATAGAACATGAAGAGGTCTGGGTATGTGATTCAGCGCTGGAGTTATCCTAGTTATAGCCTTGGGACAGCAGGGTCTATCCTAGTACTTAAAAATGCTAATAATAAAAACACACATACAAAGGCTTTGAAAGCTGCTGATTCTTTACAATTGTTTCCCTTTTATGCCTTTCCTTTTCTTCATGCTTTGCAAACCCTTAGTATCTGATGCTATATGTATATTGACTAGATCCTTTTTTAATAATGCAAGTTATTTCTGTCAGGTGAGATTTCTGTTGATTTCAAACTAAAAGGTCATCAGACAAAGGTAAAACCATTTTTAGTCTTTTTATCTCTTTATTATTTTGTTTTTCTCCCCTCCCCTCAAAATTTAAAAAGATACAAACTTTTTCTGTTCAAACTATCTCTTTCCCTGACACTTTTTTTCTTCATCCTCTTATCTATTAAAATATCTTTAAGAAAAAAGTCTCATAATTTTTTTCAGACAGTACTTTATTAATCAATATATAATTGATGAAGTATGTAAAAGCCAAGATTATATATGTATCTGTTTTAAACACCATGGTAAATATTTTATCTTACAGCCTCTATCAAAGTGAAGTAAATATCCTCGGGAAAATCATCCCCCAGTGAAATCATCTTTTGTTTTCTCCTCACCTAAGAATATAAAACCATATTTTCACTGAAATTTAGAATATAAAGGCAGTTAACAAAAAGCAGACAAATTATTCTATTGCTATAACTGAAGGGTAGTGACAATATTTTAAAAGTACTATATTTTTAATAGAAAGCACTTCAACTCTAAATCTATTATATGCTAAATAAATTTTGCTACATCATTTACTGAGATTGCATTAAATCTACAGGATTATTTATAGAAAAAAAAGTTAAGTTTTCCAATGCTGGAAGATAGAGCACGCAGATAAGGAATGTTCCTTCTTCTATGCAAATATTTCCACTATAAATTAGAGTTTTCTTTTGGTTTGTTTATATTGACTTACAGAGATTAACTTTTTTCCCTCTCAACCACTGAGGCTAAATCCCTGGCCCGAGATGAACATTTCTATTGCACTGTCAAGTGTATGAACCAGATTTTCTGATTATCAGGAGCTCCACGAGATGAAAAAGGAGCTGAGCTGTCAGGTGTGAAAGTAGGAGACTAAAATAACGAGCTAAAAAATGATTCTGGAGAGTCTAACCCCCGAGAGCGAGCGACCACCCCGGTTCAGTTGCATCCCTCTGACCCTGGAGGGGTGAGGGCAAAAAGGCTTGGATTTGAAAAATAGTAGGTATAGAATTAGAGGGGAGCCATTGTCTCAAAGTGTCTTCCTTTCTGTTTTTGATCTAGGGAGGTCTTTCCTAAGGCGCCTGACGATCTCTAGCAAGGATCTCTCTAGGAATGAAGTCCCCGAGACTTCCATGTGAATATGTGAAATGCCTCAGACCTCAAAGGCGATTCCCTCGAGGAAATGCACTGCCCCGCTGTGTATCTGATGTGTTTGGAGGGAGACTTTCTCCTTGTGATGCCTAGAAGGTAAAGCTCTTCTCATTGTCTGTAATCTGCTAGACAAAGTCATGAGTAAATTATCTATCTGGTAACCAGACTTTTTAGAGTGTTACTGCTGTACAGAAGATGTACAGATTTTTATATGATAGTACAACAGAACTATTTTCAAATTATCTTGGTGTTCTCTTAAATATTTTAGTCATCTAATTGTATCTTATAAAAGCAGTGATATAAAGACTTGGAGCTAAATCACTTGGACTATGAGAATGATATATGGAGACGTTATGTGACTGACATTTTCTGGAAAAGGGGAGAATCTCTGAGTCCCAAAGTGATGCTTTCTTTCCTTGTTGGAAAGCAGAGACATAGACTGGTGTTCA
>PVIR01031674.1:0-19231 GCA_004026965.1 Petromus typicus
TGGAGCTCATTTACACCTTCAGTTTCTCATACTAGAGAACTGATACTGTATTTATACATTTGTGTCTTATATATTTCACTTATGAGTATGTCCTCCAGGTACATCTATGGAAAGACTTCATGAACAAAACCTTAAAGCATGGAAACTAGCAGAAAGAATCAACAACTGGGATCTCATCTTATAGGAAAATATTTTTAACAAATGATACTAACACTACAAATCAAAATATGTAAGATGAAGATAAAGGTGAACTTGGAGAGAGTTTTATACTTAAAATGTCAATAAAAGTAAAAAGAAAGGTTAGTGAATTTAACATCCTAAAAATGATAGTGTATCAAGGTGAAGTTGTTTTTAGCTTAAGTTTTTGTTGTTTGTTGTGGTTTGTTTTCTGTACAGAGGATTGAATCTAAGCCTTTGGTATCTGAGGCCTCTCCTAAGCTAACATTCCTACCCTAAAATATAAAGTTTAATACAGAAAATTTATTTCAACATTGCTGATGAATGGATGGAAATTATTAAAAACCTCAATAGATGTAGAAAAAACTATTATTTACTTGTCATAAACTTTCAGTGGGCTAAGTGTAAAAAGATTATGTAGTGTAATAAGGGATATTTAAAAAATGATATTCCCTATCATCATATGTAATGAATGTGATGATAAAATTTTGAAACATTTCTCTTTGAGGTAAATAATTAGATAAAATAATAATATGGTACCATTGGCATGTCTGCCACTTTTGTTTTAGAGATTTAAGACACACACACACACACACACACAAACAAGAAAAAAGAATAAGAAAAAGTTATACAGTTTAGAATAAAACAAACAACATTTTATTTTAAAAAAATGTGAGTGTTTAGTTTGATGAATTCTACAGAATCCCAGAATAAATAGGTTTAGTAATGTTGTGAGATGGTATAAAGTTCAGTTATATTCCTATATGTGAGCAACAGATAGGAAAATATTTATAGCTGGATGTGGTGGCATCTGTCTACAATTTCAGTACCTGGGAGGCTTAGCCTGGAGGACTGTTCAGAGTTCAAGACCAGCCTGGGCTCCACAGTGAGTTAAAGGCCAGCCTAAACTACATAAGGAGACTCTGTCTCAAAATAATAACAAAAACAAAAATGAAAATGAAATATTTACAAAGGCAATAATTTAGCAGATTTTGAGGAGTGCTATTGAGAGATACTGCCTTATGGAACTTTCATATTTCTATATTTCTTAGTTGATATTCCATAAATGCAGGTTCCTGAAAAATATCTACATTGGGTTACACCTTGATATGATTACAGTGAAAATTCTTGAAGGATGAGATAATGCCTTCCTCTGGCAAAGGGTCAAATCTATTGTTTGCAATAGAACAATAGGTTTTTAAAATTTGAGCTTGACAAACATTTTGCATATGTCACCGTTGCAACTCTCCACAGCATTTGAGGAAACTACTATGCATGCTGCTTGGCATCTTCTGCCAGCATCCATGAAGCAATAATAAGCGAGCTTATTAGCCTGTTGGTTGTATGAAATCAAATCTTGGAACCAAAATGTGTCTAGCAGTAAATTCAGAGAAAGATGTGGGAAATAGAAGGGAATTATAATACTTAGTGAGAGACAGTGGAGACGCTATAGTAAGCTGGGCGATATTCTGTGTTCATTGACTGGAGGACCCAACATTGAAAGGAGGCCTATTCTTTCAAATTGATGTATAAATTTAATGTAACTTCAGGGAAGATTTCAATAGTTTTCTAGTTTTTTTAAAGTAGAATTTGAAAATCTGATTAGAAAATTTATTTGGAAGTGCAAAGCCAAGAAGAGACAAACTCTCTGGAACGAGATGGAATGTCTTGCTATACAAATGTCCGGAATCACTTTAAAGCCATAACAGTTGGGGTGGTGAGGTATTGAGACTCGGATGGACAAAAGTCCTCCCTCAGAGAGCAACACATGGATCAGTAGACAGAGACGGACTTTCAAATGAATTGTAGTGGAACAATGCACAACTGATGTAGAAATAAAAATTACCTTCTATATTTTGTTGCACTGTGTAGAATTGCCATTTTGTAGGTCAAAAACAGCATAAAATAAACAGCTTCATGTAATTCAACCTACTAAAAACTTCCAGGTAGATTAAAAACCTAAAGGTAAAAGGCAAAACCATTGAGCTTGTGAAGATGGCAGGATATATTCACATCTTGCATCTTGTCTTGAAAAAACAAGACAAATAGTTAACATCAGGGGGAAAAAACCTGATAAATTTGACTACATTGAAACCAAAGGATTCTTTTTATTAAAGACATCCTAAAGAAGGTGGGAAAGCAAGCAAAAAGCACAATAGATTTTTGAAATGCTTGTAACTGACAAATACTTCCTATGTAGGATATATAAAAATAACTCAGAATCAACCAGAAGGTGACAAGCAACCTGGTAGGAAAATAGTTTAATGAGTTATGCAGATCTTCCAAATTTGACATATTTTATTATACAAACACCACACAAAATCACGTTTTTGAACATCACCACTGATCTCACAAAGTTCTTAAGTATTAAGCTGTCAAGCTATGTCTACAGCAGCAGATGTTGCTCAATGTTCTAGTTTTCTCTTGAGAACCTAAATCTTCTCACTGGCAACAAATACTGTCGATTGTTTTCCTTGAAGTGACAAGCTCACCTGGCTTACTTTGGAGGAGATGCCTGCCAAACACCCAATCTAAAAAACCTCCATAGTTTTTCAGTGTTCTTTCAAGTAAAAATGGTGTTTCATGAAAAAAAACAACAAAAAACCCCCAAGTATATTGTTCCTGCTGGTGGCAGGAGCAATAGCACAAGTTCTTTTCCTCAATACACCCCTGTACTTGGGAACACTGTGGAAATGCTTCCAGCGTTCTTGTTCAGTCACATGGAATTAAATACTGCACTCAAGGTCAGGATGTAATACAATTAATTATTTTTGGTCAAGGACATTCTTACGATCTAGCACTTACGATTTTTTTTTTTTTACGGTGAGTAAAATATAAAATTATTATGAGCACAGTTGTTCGGAGTTGTCTTGATGTGTGCTAGGCCCCTGTGGTGTTGTCAACCATAAATATAAAGAGTATTGAAATGAACTGATAGATTAATACTGTCATAAACATACTTTGGAATTGTGGGTTTGCTGATAAGTTCTCCTGGTTCCCTGTGAATCTCGGTGGGTGATTTCCCAGTGACAGCAAGACAACGATACAAACACCTGAAAAATAGATGTTCTTTAGGTACTTTTTTTTTCCTGTCACAAAGATTTGCAAAACAATCCTGGCTGATCTAGTAATAAGGACACTGATGGGGCCTAAGAGACTGAGCCTATTTTTTTGTTGTTGTTGTAGTCTATTTGAATGCAGAGCTGACATAACGTGGCCACAATGTCATTGAAAATGGAAAGAAACTAATGTTCAATTTTTCTTCTTATTTTTTTCTTTTAGACTGGATCACAATTTTTCTGAACCCAATGTCATGAAGTGACCACATTTTATAGGTTCAGATGCCTTCAATATTGTTAAATTAAACTTAACTAGGTCTGAGGTTGCCTCTGTACTTTCTCTTTACTTAATAAACTGCAACCTATCAGAGCGCTGAAATAACCAAATACTAATTTAGGCACGTACTCGAGTCACAAGTAGCTTAGCGCAGCTGCTCACAGTAGTTAGGTTTCTATCACAGGTGGCCAAGGCATCAGACCGTGTTCGGAAATGGCACAGGCTGAGCTGTAACCAATCAAGCTGTTTCTGAAAACTCACTTCTGGCTTTTGTCTGTAAATGCTGCTACCCACATGCAGAGCAGCGTTCTCTGAACCTCTGCTGGTTATGAGGGCCACAAGATTTGTGAACTGTTCTTTGTTTAAACTCTATCGCATCTAATTTGTCTACAATTTTTTTTTAGCACTATCATATAACAGAACACACAGCTGAAACCAGTTTAAATAAAAAGGGGGATGTATTCATAAATCCAGGTCAGTTTTGATTCAGCACCTTAATGATGTAATCAGAACCCAGTTTCTTCCAGCATCCCTCTTTAGCCTCGGGGTGTCAGCTTCATTCTGAGCCTGGCTATGTTTTTTTTTTTTTTTTTTTTTCATGAAGAGAAAACAGATGCACTGGTTCTCAGGATTTCATCTACACAATAAAAAGCAAGGGGAGTAACAATTTTGTTCCTTGAAGCCAACAAAAAACATTTGTTGTAAGATTCGTGGACTGAATTGAGACATGTGTTCACTGCTGAACCGGTATCTGTGGGGGAGAAACGGGAGGTGTGGACCAGCTTAGGCCTAGGCAAACGTGCCTGGCACCTGGCACAGGCCTTCAAGGATGTCTGATTTTTTCCTACTGGGGCCTTTTTGTAAAACTATGGGGAAGAGAGATGTGCTGCAGGCACCCAGCAGGTAGAAATCAAAGATGGTGCTCAACATCCTACAGTGTGACAAAGCACAGGGTGCCCCCACCCCACCCCAACCTCCCAGGGCAGAATAATCTGGCTCAGGATATCAGTGGAAGAAACATCACTCCAGAGGAAGCTGTGGGTATCAGAATGGGTTTGGGGAATATAGTGAGAGAAAAGGGGATGGATACTGTGAAAGCAAGAACTGCATCTTTTACACATACATTTTCCCACTTCCGGTCCTTTGGGAACCCTTTCCTGCAGAAAACTAAAAATATTTCATTTGCTCTCAACTTCCACTCAGGAAATTGAGAATAAATCCTTTCTGTTTTACATTAAAAAGTAAGTATGATAGTATCTAAAGAGAAAATGAAAACTATTCTTAGGTAGGCACCAAGATATTTTGATTTTCCTGAATTATTAGCTACTCGGTGATTTCCTGCTTCTAGATACCTAGCTGGATCTGTAGCCAACTTTATATTTAGGAGACCTGCCAAATAGTTTCCTCAAACTGTTTTCAGACACCCTGAAATGAAAGGCCTAAAATATTTTCAGAGGTCCACAAGACAAAGATTGAGAACTTAGGGTTGGATATGTCCTTTGAATCCATCTGGTCATCTAGACACAGGTCTTCTTTTGCCATTTTGATTTGATCTCTTAGGGAAAGAAGAGGCAGGGAGTTTGAAATGGCTTTCCCTTTTGCAATCTCACTTCTTTTATATTCTTTTTTTTTTTTTTTTTTGAGACAGGGTCTCACTTTGTAGTTCAGGCTGGCCCTGAGCTCAGCCTCCAACTCACATCACAGCAATCCTCCTGCCTCTGCCTCCCGAGTGCTGGGATGACAGGCATGAGCCACCACTCCTGGCACTGTGGTATGTGGTACTGGTTGCTGCTGGGGTGAGTCTCCATGCCCAGTATTGTTATGTGGTTACCAGGGATGAACCCTGGCCCTTGTGCTTGCAAGACAGGTGCTGGAACCACTGAGCTAAATCCCTGGCCCCTCTTATATTCTTCTAGGAGTTTCAGTTATTCCATTCAGGTTCCCACACTAGTACTACCGCTTCTCCAAACAGCTATCATCAAGGTTATTAGTGAGTTCTTAGCTTTCATATTAGCAGTATGTAGTAGAACTGTCACTCTACCTCTTTCTTGATTTTTGGCATATCACATCCTAGATTTTCCTCTTTCTTCAGTGCCTTTTCCATTTTGGGCCTCAGTTTTTTCTTCAGCTTCTTTCCAGCTCTTAACTGGAATTCCTAGGGCAATCATGAAGGACATAGCTCAAAAATATAGATTAAAAAAAAGACAATGGATTAAAATAATATGCTAGGAAATGTCTGTTTAACACATAAGAAGTCAGTAATGGAGTAATAGAGAAACAAAAAAGATATCAGGCATATAGAAAAGGACAAAACAGCTCAGATAAATCCCACTTCCTTGGCAATTACATTAAACAGAGAAATTAAACACTAACTTGAAGAAAAGGATTGATAGGGTGCATGAAAAAATTACACAACCATGCTGTCTACAACATGTGCATTTTAGATTGACAGAAGTAAATATAGTGAATGTAAAGGGTGGGTAACAATGACCCCTGCCCATTTACAGTCTGTGTAGTGCAGTGTTGACCACACTGCTCTATTGCTTAGGATCCTTGTGGGACTTTCCAGTGCTCTTAAAATAGTCAGCATTTACACGTGGCTGGCAGGGCTTTGTCCTTCTCCGCTGCGCTTGTGTCCCCACCCCTGCCCACCAGTCTTCCAGCCTTGCTGCTTTCCCAGCAGATCTCCAGACAGCACTGACCCACAGGAAGTGTCCAGTACATCCGCAGAGTGAGGCAAGGGTCGACGGCACGGACAAGAGGCCGAGGGAGGGAGTGGGTGCTCAGGGGCTCTGAGCAAAGCTGTGACGGGGGCCTGGTTTCCCTTCTGCCATGGTGGGGTTCCCTTTGGCAGATCCTTGGCACGAGGCGGCTCTCTCTTGTGTTGAGTATGCAAATGTCGTGCCTTGACTGGATGAACCGCAGCGGAGAGGCTCCCATGTTCCCACACACCCATCGCTGTCCGTGTGACACCACAGAGTTAAAACAGACTCAGCGAATTGCAAATCCGTCTGTACCATCTGGTGTGAGCAGGAGCGGGGGTGAACATGATAGTTTCTGTTCCTCTTCTCTCCAGGTTGTCACTCAGGGCAAGGGAGTGCCACTGACGATGGCTGTGAGCCCTGACCCTCTTTACCGGGCTCAGGAACTGGGCGGGACAAGCTGTTCTGATCCCGGGTCACTGGAGCAGGGGTCTGGGAAGGGTGCATGATCAGGTCTGGGTCAGGCTCACTGGGGCGGGTGCAAGGTAGGGGCTTGTGTCGGTGGGAAGCTTTAGGTCTGTTTCAAGAAGACAAGCAGACCGTTTTCTATATGAGGCTTCTGTGTACAGTTCAAGGGCCAGGCTGGATGGAGTCAAGTGGGCGTTTAGAGGCACTCTCTTTGCAGACCAGTATTCTTCAGTCTGGCTTCATGTTTCTGTAGCTGTAGGCCTGAGATTACAGCTCCATGTAGGGGGATGTGGAGGGTTGATGTCAGTGCTCAGCCTCTCTGACCCTAAAGCAGTTCAGCTCTGACCTCAGGCCTCCCAAGGAATATAACAAAAGCCACAGCTCCTCAGAAGCCAGCCAGAGGCCCCTGCGCTAGAAGCTGCCAGCCATGTCATGGCAGCTGGACTCTTGGGGGCTGAAGCCGGAGCCCATCAGAATGTCCCTGCCAGGTGTGGCCTCCTGGGAGGTGCTTTGGTGACAAAAGAGTGTGAGTCTCTATGTTGGCTCATTTCTCATCCGAACCCCTTCCCAGCCCTCACCCTTCCTGCTCCTTTGGAGCTGGCAGTCAGCTCACTCCTGAGGGCAGCTGGTGATCTTCACTGTGCCTTGGGCATATCTCTTGAGACAACCCGGTTCTAGAAACTTCAGGGGCATCACTTTGCTCAGAGGTATTTGAGATTTAAGGCTGGTTTTCAATATTTTAAAAACTTCTACAATATTACCACATTTCCAGTTGTAGCAAATGCTTACTGCAAAGCATTTTTGAAAGCCCCCTCAGTTGTCTGTAAGGAGAGGAGGTGCTTATTCTTGATCCCTTTTTTCAGGTGAGGACACGGAGCTCTAGGGAGCCCAAAGATCTAGCCTAGAGCACTTTGCTGGAGAGCAGCAGAAGCAGTTTGATCACAGAGGCCTTTTGACCCCAAGTACAATGTTCTTTTTTCTGCTTTTTCGAGTTCTCAACGTGTGATCTGCTTGAATATTTTAGGGACTACCTTAAATTTAGCACAGCTAACGCTATTCTTTTAGTCTCTTTCACAGGCATAAGTTACCATTGATTTAATTCAGATATTGTACATTCTATACTGAATCCATATAGCTTTTGGGGCCCAGTGTTGGGGACAGATGTGGAAAACTCAGCATCTGCCTTTGAAGAATTCCCAGATAAGGAAAATTCTTCCCTCAGTAATACTTTCCCAGTCTCTTCTCACTTTCCTCCAGCCTTTTGCAAAGAAATAAACCTTCTGCTTTGGAAGCTGATGATGCCTGCCTCTTCAGAGTGGCTTAGTCTTGGAGGGAAAATAAATAGTTTAAAATTCTGGTAATGGATGGGAGCCACATCTTAGCAGTACTGAGCTGCTTAGGTGTCTCTTGGTCTGGAAGAAGATGAAGGTGAAATTGTGATGAAGATCAAAACATCTCTTCTTGCACAAGCCAGGAAGTCCTGATTTTCTCCTTTGCTACGAGCACTGCGCTGTGCACACTCCTACTGGAAGGGACCCTAAGGGACTCATGAGAGACTGTACCAGACATCCTCCCGAGGCCAAGACAGGCAAACATCCAGTGACTTGCGTGTTGACTGTTCCTGATCCCAGCTGACCCTCATATCTAACACAACATTACAGACTATGAGGACTACGTTTCCTCAAACACAAAACTAAACCCAATAGCCTGAAAGGTATGAGTTAGTCATCAGGAAAAGAGAGCAACTTTTCAAATTTCTGAAACCACTGGAAATAAAAATGCTCTTCTACGCCACCCTCCCTGTGTGCTTCACGTGACTTGTCAGGGTGAGCTGGGTGAAGAGCAGGCACAAGGTCCAGCCTGACGTTCAGCTCAGTGGGTTTCCTTCATGGACAATCATCTGTTTTCCCCTTTTTATTCCTTTTTTTGTTCTTGTGACACAAGGAACAGTGTTTCTAGGCTAGAAGCTAGAGGTCTGGTTAATCCTTTGCTTTCCCTAATGTCAGGGAACCTTCTCTCATCATGTGACTTTGAGACTGACCTTCTTTAGGGAGCATAGGCAGGTGGTATTTGCTTTCCTTACTCAAATGACCATAATCCTAGACTTAGGCCCCATTTGTAAGCAAAATTTTGAATAAAAAATCTTACTTCTATTATTCATACAAAACTTCGCCTTTATTTCTTTCTTCTTAGGAAACCTGTAGGATGCAAGAGACTGCGAGCAATATGGGAATCTTAAATGATATTGTTTGTTATTGTCCTGTAGGTAAAGCCACAAGGATGGAGGTTTAATTTGCAAGTGACTCTTGATTTGAAACCTGATTCATTCCTGGAGATGCCATAACATATAGAACCACTGTAAGTCGAACTCTTATTATCTGTCAACACCGTCTTGTAATTTTTATTCTTTTTTTTTTTTTTAGGTTTTTTGAGACAGGGTCTCGCTTTGGAGATTAGGCTGGCCCTGAGCTCAGCCTCCAACTCATCACAGCAATCCTCCTGCCTCTGCCTCCCGAGTGCTGAGATTACAGGCATGAGCCACCACACCCGGCACTGTGGTATGTGGTACTGGTTGCTGCTGGGCATGAGTCTCCACACCCAGTATAGGTATGTGGTTACCGGGGATCGAACCCAGGTGGTTGCGCTTGCAAGACAGGTGCCGGAACCATTGAGCTAAATCCCCGGCCCAGTAATTTCTATTCTTTACCTTCAACTTGAATCTCATCCTGTAGGACTACCCAGAGTAATACACCCCCCAAAAAGAGAAAAACAAAAGCAAAATAAAATGCAGGTATATACTTTTCTAAACATTTATAGAATTAAATTAAATAGAAAAACCCACAAGGTTGCATTGGGGGAATTCTTTCGTGTTTTGGACTGAAATAGACTGGCTGCAGCTTCATAAAATGTAGCTTCTGTGAAATCTAGTACAAAGTTATCTTCTTCCTGTGATAAATCTCTATAAAAGTGGCTCTCAACTGAGGACAATTTTGCTCTCCATCTGGGATATTTGGGAGTAATATTTTGTATTATTACTACTACTTGTTGAGGGTGACGAAGTCCTTGTGGAGTCCAATGGGTTGAAATAGGGGTGGTGGTTAAACATTCTATAATGACAAAGGTAGTTTTCCATGACAAAGAGATATCTGACAGTAATATTGCTGTATTGAAAACTTGCAGATACAGACATTTAAAATTGACTTAGAATTCAGGTTATTTTTGGACCAAAGGAGAGGTTGTTTGGGGAAAAGGAGTTGGTGAGGTAGGTTATAAACTCAATTAGCATGAATATCTCTCCCACTCTTTAAATAGTGTTTGATGGAAGTTGGGTATGAGTTCTGAAAGTCAGTAGTTCCATATTGACTTCTGGAGTGATTTCTTGTCTTCCTTGTCAATAGATCTGCCAAGCTGTCTTTCATAACAATCCAGGTTGTCACTACTGGCAATTGTTTCAATGTAGCTATGGTTATAAATATGAGTTTTGGTTATTATCTTGTGAGTTGTATTTATGGGGGAAAAGTCATAAAATATGAGCATGTGGGTCACAAATCAAGCCAGGTATTGCCTGCATACTGACATAATATATACATTGCCTCCTAGTTCTCACTGTTTGTCTTGGATCTTTAAATATTTTTTTACAGCCAGCATATTGAATTTTCATAATTGCTACTGCGTTTCTTAGAAACTGCTGTGAGAGCTTACTGTTGTAAGGAAGGACTGACCCAAAGCTTTTATACACACACACCATGAATGAATGCTTAGTGGCCAATGCTGATGATAATAAGGTCTATTTAAAGCATTAAAGGGTTTCAATGTAAAAAACGTACCAGCACCTTTTTTGGACAGCACGATGACCACTGGAGGATTTCATAGAGTCAGTCCTTTGAGAAAATTCTGCTAGCTTTTGCATTCCAGAAACTTCCTAATTGCTACTTTTCTTAGTGAAATGTGTCAGAGCTTAAAAAAGAAATTTCAATATTGAAACGACAACGTTCATCCTAATTAACTGATGTAGTTTCCTGTATATCTCTTTCCAGTTCCTCTTGTGCACATAAACAGAAGTTTGTAATTTTTTTTCTCTGTTCTATTTTAAAAATCTTTGAAGTGAGGGGTCTCACTCAGATATATAGTATATGGAGTATTTAAAAATAAGGAGCTTGGTGAAAATGAGTAGAAAAGGGATGAGGCAATAAGAGGATAAATGCTAAATCCTTGTCCTAAAGTGTGAGGTTCTCATCTGCAGGAGGGTCTACAGGAAGAGACATTTCTGATTGGTTTACAACCTTGTGCCATTGCAATGGTTGATTTTATGGGACAACCTGCCTGTGCCATGTTATGCTCAAATGAAGCATCATTTCTCTGTGCATGTCTGTCAGGGTGTCTCTGGATGAGACTGGTGGACTGGACTTCTGGAACAAAGGGAGAAGACTGCACTGAATCTTTGGATACCTGAATAGAGCAAAAAAGCCTCAGAAGGAGGGACTTGCCTCTTATCTCTTCCTGCCTGCCTGGTGAGCTGAGACAGTTTTCCTCAGTTCTTAGACTTGAACTCACAACATCAGCTCCCCTAATTCATAAGCCTTTGGAGTTGTGCGTCACTCTATCACTTTCCTGGGTTTCTGGTGCACAGATGGTTGAACATGGGACTTTTCGATTTTCATAACCAGGTGAGCCACTTCCACACTGTCTATCTCTGTCTGTCTGTCTCTATCTGTTATTTATCTTTCATCTATCTATCAGTCATATCTATCTGTTTGTCTGTCATCTCCTATAGGTTATTTTCTCTGGAAAACTGTAATGCAAACTGGTCCCAAACAAAATTCCTGGGACAGCATATAGATTTAATAATTGCACAATGAAGAAATAAATGAGAAAGAGAGAGAGATGTGAAAAAAAGAGAGAAAGAGAAAACTCTCTTCAAGGGGAGTGGGAGTCCTTTGATCTTTTTGCCAGGCCAGCACTGGCTCTAGTGAACAGGAGGCCGTCACTGAGTGTGGAACGCGAAGTGAGTGAGGAGGAGTAGGAGACACTGGAGTGTGGGTGTATGTGTCCAGGGCATCACCTTTCTATAATTCCTCAAAAGCCTGGGCAATGGGCTATATTATATGTGTCACATGAAAGGAAAGATATGGGCCCAGAAAGCCTTCATTTTGTGGTGATGTTTTTTATTAACACTGGCATAGCGGCCACTGTGCAGGCACAGGTCCCTAAGGCCACTGGGGCCTTATGGGACAGAACATGCTACTGGGTAATTGCACTGATTACTAATGCTGCTAACATTTCTCTTGCTTAATAATCCACTTTTAATTTTACCCATGGCAGTTCTTAGTTCCCACAACACAACCATAATTAAATCTGTGTTTGGATGGTAGTAAATGCACCCAGAGGTCTTAAACAATGGGTGAATTATACTCACTTAACTTTAAATGTACTGCTAGCATTAGGCTACCTCGAAAAGGTCCGAATTGCTGAAGTTCCTTCAATTTCCACTAGACCCCTTTAGTTTCTACTTGCATTTTTCAAATAACATGGAAGGCAAGACGCAGGTGGCAGGCTTCTCAGTACTGTATCAGTTACTCCTCTGTACTGTCATCCTGAGGGGTGTCAGGGTTGGCTGCTTAAAATATGATATGGGGTTGCAGTTGTTTTCACAGGACTTTCCTTGTCTAATGGTCCAGAGATCTCTCTCTCTTTAAGGAAATAAGAAGAGACGAAATGAAGTATTGGGAAGAGGCTAAGAATTTCTCCCCCATAGTTCCATTTCTGGGCTCTTTCTAGAATAGATGGTCATGGGGCTGAAAGAGGCGATTTTCTATTTCTTACATCGCCCCAGGGGTGTGAATAAGTCAGATAGTGCTCAGAAAAAGTGAAATGCAATGAACTCTTTTGTTGTTTTATTTTATTTCCAGGGTTGGAATTCTGTCTCCTTTATCAAGTACTCATTACTTTTCTGTTGTGATGAAGAAAATGGAGAAAGTCTCTTTCTTGGTCTTGGAATTTCACAAATCTGGTTCTGAGCCCTATGGCCCAATCTGTGTCATCCGTCACATTTCCTCATGTGGCCCAGGGTCCGGCAAACATGGGTGCTAAATCACCCTGGCCCTGCACCTGTCAGGATGCCACTCAATGGCCTCCACTCCTGTGTGTGCTTTTCATAGGACACCTTTTCATAGGACACTTTCCATTTTCACAGGTCCTGGTCAGGTTGACCTCCTCCAGGTAGGCTCCTAAAACCCCTCCTCATTCCCATAGGGAGGGGTTTGTCTGCATTTGTGACTGTTGTCCTTCCTGACTCTGCTGTGGACCTGAACTGGCCGGAAACTTCCCTCCTCACTTCTTCTTACAATGGTTCCTTAGTTGAGTCTCACCTAATGCAACCTAGGGGTCAGACTTCATCTTACTCTGTGCACTAGAAGGGAGAGAATGAGAAATGTTTTCCCAGGTCTTTCTGTGGTCAGAAAGGCTGACTGTGATTAGGCCCAGCTCCAGTGGCAAGGCATGGCAGTGGAGGGGAAGCTTAGCAAGCTGGGTCTGCTGAACATTCTCAGCCACTACCCACAGATGGTGCTAGAGATTTGTAAATCAGGCTGCCAGGGGCGCTTGGGTGTTGAGAGAGCCAGGAAAGAAGATGGGAGGGAAGGGCTAGTCACTGTCTTGTGACTGGCCCATGTCTGTGAACCAGAGATGAGATCGTGTGGGTGATTGTAGTCAGGAAAAGCTACCAACCTTTCCTGATGGTAAAAGCAAAGGGGTGAGATGCAGAATGCACAGTTGGTGGGAGACAGAAGAGTGAGAAGGCAAAGCAAGGAGAGAAGGGCAGAGCAGGGGCGAAGGACAAGGAGAAGGAGGAGGAGAAGAGGAAGGAGAAGGAGGAGAAGGGTAGAGACAGCAGGGTCATTACAAGAGAACAGGGATAGGGTTGACTGAGGATGTAGATAGAGGCATGGGTCCTTAGGAATGAGATGAGCTTACCCAGCAGGGTGGAAGAGAAGAGGCATTTTGGCAGAGGGGGGCTGGTAAAGCCAGCAGAGGAGGTCCAGACACAGGGAGGCCAGTCACGAACAAGGCCATGCCTCTGTATTCTACACAGGACTCAGACACACACTATTCCTTCAGGATCTTTTATTAACGTATAGAAAATGTATTTAAAAAAGGAACTATACAGAGGCTAAAAGCAACCAGGACTAAAAATACTAGTTAACAATGGTTAACAAGCAGAGATTCCAGGCTTTGAGCTACAGTGCCATGAAAGGGTAGGGTAGGTTGGTTTTCCCTCTCCTTTGCTCTGTATGATTTTTCTTTAGGTCATTAAAGTACGCATCGCCCAAGGAGTTCATACTTTTCTTCATTTTCCTTCTTTCTAGATTTTGTTTAAGGTAAGTGCTTTTTCAAGTACGTTGTAGCTACAAAGTCAGTCTTTGTTATTTATTTATTTTTTTAACCAGAAAAGGCTGTTAAAGGTTAAAATGACAAACTCAGACCCAGAGGGATTGAAGGATTTGGTGTTTATGATTTCTCAGAACAACATCTAGATTTCACCAAGGTGAGTTTTCAGCTGCCTGGAGCTCCAGGCATTGCTTTCTCGAAAAGTCTCACAACTCCTGTAGGGTTCCTGTGAATTCTGTGGGCCTGGAGGGGACGCAGTTTGGAATAACTGGAAACATGTAAATGATAGGAGCCTATGGCTGAAAAGTGGACTCAGATAGATTCTGACTTAGTTTGTGAGACCTCGTCTAGCTCTAGGCCTCAGAGGGGACCGGTGGGAAGGGGTTGGTACAGGAGTGTTTAGTTGAAGGAACCGTTGTGCCTACTTCCTCTAACATATGGTTATTACCACTTTCCAAGCAAAGGAGAGGGAAACCTCACCCTGGCAAGGGACCTCAAAAGGTAGTTTTACTCTCTCATGGGAAGTCATTCTTTAAATGAGCATTATTTAACAAACAAACAAATGAAAAAAAAAAAAAAGAGGCTCATTTCTGGAATTTTGGCCTGGAACTGAAAACACCAAGTCACTAAGTACTGATTTCTTTCTACATCCCCCAAAGTAGCAAAGAGACCTGAGATTGTGGCCAGTTGTTCTCTGAGGAAACCCTCCCTATCCATCAGGAGTGAGAAGCAGATTATGAATAGGAGGGGAAAGAAACTAGAGGATGAACAGAAGTAATTTCTTTCCTGTCTTCTTCTAGCTTCATCTGTCAGAAACATTCACAGACATGCCTAAGCCCAGTGCCCTGAAGATGTTTGTATCTCTGGGAGTCTAGGAAGGGTTAATCTGGATCTGTCTGCAACCTGATGATTTCTCCCTAGACATTCATAAGGTTTCTGCATTTGCTGAACATGTATCCTGGTTTGAATTATTTTTGTAACATAACACTCTTTCTTCCCAAGTCCTAGAGTCATATATCAATGCTCCAGTGGCTTGTGCCGTGTTTATTATATGGCTTCGTCCTCCTGTTCTGCCTTTGCTGTCTGATCCACTTGAGTAGCACAACTCTGAACATCCTGCTCTTCCTACAATAGAGGAGAAAGAGGTTCCTGTGTGCCCAGGAGAATAGGGTGAGAGAAATGGTATTAGTGCTCTGGTCTTTGTCTTCTCCAAGCCTGCAGAGGACTCTCTCTTCCAGCTCCCCAAATGAAAAGAAAGAAAAAGAAAGTACTGCCCAGATGTTTATTACCCCTCCCTAAGGTGAGATTGAGAGTTTCCGAAGTATGTGACAGAAACAGTTCAAGGATTCTTCTTTATTAAAGGAGGAAGAGAGAGAAAGAGGAGAGAGAAAGAGAGAGAGAGAGAGAGAGAGAGAGATATCAGAGACTTTTTTGTGAGAATATTAGAAAAATCCAAGATGTGGCCACATGGTGGAATAAATATAAATAGAGGCAGCTTGATGAGTAGAAAAATCAAAGGATTTCAAATTAGCTGAAGAGAGTATATGATTCTCTTAAGTAGCTCTGTGACTTTGGTGATGTTACTGAAACCTTCTGTGTTCTCATTTTCTGTAAAATATGACTCAGGATTGTGGTAAAGATCTAATACAATATGTTAAGCCCTTAGCACGATGTTTGGTAAAGAGTAGGTATACTATTGTACTATTTTTCTCAGTCTTTCTCTTGAAAAACAAATTAAAAAGCTTACACCAGACCTCACCTGAGCCCCATTAGTTACTGGCTGTATGAACTGGGCAAGCTGCCTGTGCAAACTTGACCTCAGTTTCCTTGCATATGAAGTCAGAGGATTCTGTTAGGTGATCTCTAGAATTCCCTGTGGATTGAAGGTGTGTTCTCAGTGTTTGCCTCAGGGGCAGGGTTGAGCCTGTTCGTGTTCAGTGTCAGGATGTTAAAAAGCAACACAGGGTTTCCCCAGGGGCTGCTGAACTAGCTAGAGGAAGAACACAGTTCTCATCCATGCATTAATTCATCAGCTGGGCTTGCACCTGGCTGTGACTTTGGTGTCCCAGCCAGGTGCATGTTTATTTTTTGAACTTTCTCACCTGTGCCCATGGTGCCCAGGGCAGAGAGAGCCAGCAAAGGCTGAAAGGACTAAGTGTGTTTGAACTGGGGATTTAACATTAGCTCAGCTCACAGACCAGGCAATAGGGTCTGTTTTACTAAGTTAACAGAGGGAGCCCAGTCCATCCGAAGAATAAGAGCTGTGTTATTTGATAGCCTTATTAAACTTGAGGAAGGGGGAGGATTTCCTGTTTGGAAAAAAATGCAACACTGTTCACAGATCTTGAGCTTTGCCAAGGACATTTGGACAATGACATGCTGCAGGTGCAATGAGGTCATGTTTCAGGCCAGGAGTGACCTTGAAAAATAAATCAGAAATGCTAGAGATGACAGATCAGGCTGTGGTTGCTGCTGATGAAGAGTGGTCCAGGCAGGATGGGTCAAACAAAGTCCCTCTGCTGATGGTTTTGTGCACTAGGGCCTCTCTGGTCCCTTCACTTTTCCTCAGCAAAGTGGGCAAATGGACAGGGGCTCTGGTTGAAGAGGAGGCCAGCATGCAAGAAGCCAATCTGGTGCATTTATTATGGCCAATCACAATTGGTCTCTGGATTTTTTTTTCCTTCTTACTGTGGGAATGTTTGTAGATGGCTTCCTTGTAATCTGTGCTGATCCATCAGCTTCTTCTTTTGTTTAATTTTTAATTTCATTCTTCTTCCTAGCTGTTTTTCAAAGCTGAAGAATACAGAACTAGCTTAAGGAAATCCAGGGTAGATACAGTTAGCATGAACTCAAGTCATTTTTTCCAGGTGGACCCGAATCCACACCAAGTTAGAATAAGTACCACAGTTGTTTTCCCTACTTGATTTTGGAAATTTTCACTTCATCTGTGAACTCTCATTTGCTCAGGTAGTGTCAAAATACTTCACAATTATTGAGAACTGTAGCACATGCATGAGGGGTTGTGTTGAGGAAGGTGAAAATGTTTGGGGAAACAGTTAACCAGAGATCTTTGGAATGGGATCAAAGGATTCTGCAGTGTACAGCTGGAGAAAGGCAATAAGCACCACCCAGAAGCCAGCACTATGACTTATACTGCTCCAGAGGACACAACTTCTCCTTCATTATCACCTACATTCAAAGGGGCAGCCCAGGAAGGTTAGAAAGGATGGAGATGTGGCTGTGCTAAGTCTGGATGAGAAGCAGATCAACAAAATTCAGATCCACCCCAGGCTTCTGGTCACCAAGACCCTTCTTGAAACCTTGGTAAATGTGAGGCAAGTGAGAACCAGATGATTCCATCCTTGTGGTCTGTTTAAAATTGAAATGAGCTTCAACCTTTCAATGTTTCTTTATCAGTTTTCCGAGCAGACAGTGAAATGCAAACACAGTTGGAAAGCGGTTGCCTCCCCCCACTCTGAGTTAGAGGGAAAGAGATGAAGCTAGGGAATTAGACTCACCAGGTAGAGTTTGGTGATAGGAAAGCAAGGAATGAAAACTCACACAGCCTGGATAAGTGGTCTGAAATTCTGGGTGGAGGGATAGAAGGAGGGAGAGAAGGTGAGAGGAAGGAAGAGAAAGAAACAAGTTTCCGGAACAGGGTGTCAGATGTCTATTACTTTAAGAATAGTGCAGTTGAGCTGGTGGCATGTAAGGGGTAAGGCTATATAAATATTCATGGAAGTTTACTCTTCCTCTCTTTGGTGTCCTTTTGCTTTCATCTCCCCTACAGACCAGTCCTAATTCTTGGTTTACAGTAAGGTCTCCTGGAACCAGGAGGGCCCAGCTGGTGTCAGAGCATTTCCCTTGCATCTCAGGAGGTGTTTTGCACGCCACCTTATGGTTGCTCTTAGTAAGTTCCCTTTCCATTTGATAATTCTGTTCTAATGGCCAGCACTTTTCTACATAATGTCATTCCTAATACCCCATGTTTACATCTGACTCCTTCCTTCCCTTCCAACATATTGGAAGCAATCCTTATCTATAGGAAGAGAAAGGAGGAAGTGCCTATGTCAGGCAGTGAGTCTGCTGTAGGCACTGGTAGTTCATTTTGATCTTTATGCTACTGTGGTTGTTTTGGTGTAGATGTGTATCCTACCATGTCTTCATTAGACTGCCTTTATTGAGGAATTCACTGGTTTTTCTTCTGAGTCCCTTATGGAACCCTTGGGTGTCCTTGCACCTCTTCAACATCCTCTCCTGGGAAAAGCACAGATGCTCGGAGGGACCAGATAGCATCAGCTAAGAAGCTCAGGGAAGAAGTCAAGTGAGTCAAGCTGGCCACAGGCCTTGGGAAGATGATAGAACAGTCTCTTAAAAATGTCTTAAAAAAAAGTCAAAACAACAGCAACGAAAACAACAACAACAAAACACCTCAGGGGCAAAGTACTTAAAAGGAATCTATAAATCTTTCTGTACAGTGTTGTGTGAGCTGGTCTTTGAAGTTCCTTTTTTGCTTTAAATTTCTCTAAAATGCAACTAGGCAGTGTTGCCGATACTATTTATAAAAATGTTCCCTAGGGTAAAAATGGTTCCAGTGAAAAGCATGCTTTGGTTTCTCCTGTTGTTTCTTGACTTTCACCTGAACTTGTGACATACAATCATGTTCCATTTCAGTTGTGCTGATGAGATGGGCTGTCCTAACACACTCAGGTCTCTGGGTACTGCTTTTATAGACATGGATTAGCCTTTTCCTTGGTATTATTTTTTTGGGTGTGTGTATGCACATGTGCTCACGTGTGTGACTTCTGACTTCAATTTCTCTTTCTTTCCTTCTCCTTTTCTATTCCTTTATACTTTCCTTCTGTCTGTCCACACCATGACTTAATTGGATTCTCTCATGAACACACATTTCTGCTTAGATTTTCAGATCACAGATTAGCATTTTTTTTTTTTTAAGGTTTTTTGAGACAGGGTCTCGCTTTTGTGGTTCAGGCTGGCCCTGAGCTCAGCCTCAAACTCACATCACAATCCTCCTGCCTCTGCCTCCCGAGTGCTGGGATTACAGGCGTGAGCCACCACGCCCGGCACTGTGTTATGTGGTACTGGTTGCTGCTGGGTGTGGGTCTCCACACCCAGTATTGTTATGTGGTTACCGGGGAATC
>PVIR01031675.1:0-19249 GCA_004026965.1 Petromus typicus
ACAATCCTCCTGCCTCTGCCTCCCGAGTGCTGGGATTACAGGCGTGAGCCACCACGCCCGGCATTGTGGTATGTGGTACTGGTTGCTGCTGGGTGTGGGTCTCCACACCCAGTATTGTTATGTGGTTACCGGGGAATCGAACCCAGGTCCTTGCGCTTGCGAGACAGGCGCCGGAACCACTGAGCTAACTCCCCGGCCCTCTGGTATCTTTTTAAAGCTCCTATAGCAGAGCTCTGTAGTTATCATAGTAGAGGTCTTTCTGTCCATGCGAATGGAGCTGGAGGTGGAAAGAACTTCCAGATGGGAAGGAGTGGAGAGCGCACCCTCAAGGTCATGGCACTTTGGTGGGAATGCTGGCCCGAGCCCCACGCCCTATGTAGCCACGCCCCTCCGTGACCACGCCCCTCCCGTAACCACGCCCCTCCGTAACTACGCCTCTGCAACATCATTACTAAAATTCAAAATAAAAACCCAAGAGCGGGCCGGGGTATAGTGAGTGGGGTATGCTTGTCTTGAACGCACAAGGCTCTCACTTATTCCCGGCACTGTGCGCAGAGCCCAGGGGCAGTGAGCAGAGGCAGTGCCCAGACCGGTGGCCGTGCGGGAGACCACTGGCTGCGCTTGGTCAGGGCCTGGGCGGTGGCGGCCCTTGGCCTGCTCTGGAAGATGGGCAGCCTTGTCCTGGGAGGCTATCCCCAGCTTTTGTGGGTGAGGTGGAGGTCTTAAGTGTGGCCTCCCTTTGCTTGCATTCCTCGAAATAATGTTAAAACTTGGTTTTCTGTGTAACTAGAAGACCATCCGTTATTCATGCTGACATGGGTATTTCAGACTGCATGGAGAAAGTTCTACGTTGCTACAAAATAATAAACTGGCTGGTCTGTAAAAAATAAAAAATAAAAAAAGTAGAGGCCTTTTACTTCCTCCTTAGACTGATTCCTAGATATTTCCTTTGTGGATGCTATTGTGAAAGGAATTGTTTCCCCAGTTGCTAGGGAGACAGGATGATGTCACAGCGGGATGGAGGAAGGTCCAAGGAAGGCTGATCTCAGGCAGAGTGAAGCCCACAGAGGAGGCATCAGGGGGAGCTTACGGTAAGGAAAGGTTGGGGGCACAGCCCTACCTTGTACTTTAATGACATCGTAGGGCAGCCTCCTGTCTT
Source organism: Petromus typicus (assembly GCA_004026965.1). NCBI lineage: Eukaryota > Metazoa > Chordata > Mammalia > Rodentia > Petromuridae > Petromus > Petromus typicus. The sequence goes on from PVIR01031675.1 coordinate 1,160, forward strand.
TGAGGGATTTATAGTATGAATGTAATAGAGGAGACCAAAAGCTCACTTTACCAGCCAGATAACTTAGCAGTTTAGTGCAGTCTGTCTCATAAAACAGGCTTGAAGAGGTTGCTCCGTGTGAGATCCTGAGATTAAGCCCCCGTCCAATCGCACCTCCCAGAAGACTGCAAAGATCCAAACTGGGCAGAGTTGGGTGTGGCACTGGCACCTGCTGCAGGCAGGCGGTGGCTGGCAGGGTGCAGCAGCAGGGACTTTCCTGCTGCAGATGCGCAAGCAGCAGAACCTCCAATCTGATTCTCATGCACATTCTGCTAATGGCCTAGATCTATTGATATCACTCAATAAATTATTTTCTGTTGTTCAAATAATTAGAAAGTGTTTTGTATTGATTTGGGGGCTTAGTAAGTACTGGGTAAAAAGAAATGAAGGAGCTGAGCATGGTGGTGCACACCTCAGAGTCCCAGCACTCTCGGAGGCTGAGGCAGGCGGATGGGGAGTTTGAGTTCAGCCAGGGCAACTTACTAACTTAGCGAGACTGTATCTCAAAATAAAAAATAAACAGTGGGCTGGGGATGCAGCTCAGGGAGAAGACCTTGGGTTCAAAAAAAGAAAAAAAATGCTAAAACTACTTGGGCAACAAAATAAATAAAGTGTTAGATTTTAACCAAAGTACAAAATATATATTTATGAGTTCATACTGTCATAAACAATTACATAAATAACTGGAGAGAGGAGACAAGTCTCCCAGGCAGAAGAGTTCCAAATATCTGACGGAGACACCGGCCTTGGAGGAGACGGGACACGTTTTCTCCTGGAGTGACCTTCCATCCAGGCGCGCAGTGTGGAGGTGGGGAGTGGCGGCCTTGGCGATCAAGGGCACATGGCGGACGATCAGTTATGCTGAGGACATGTCCTCCAGAGCGCACTTTCCCCTGCCATCTCCTCCCAGGAATCTGTCCATTTGTGAGAAGACGCCGCAGCCCACCCGCTCAGCGCTGCTCTGAACCTTTCCACCCTGAGCAGACTGAAAGAGCTGGGCAGAGATCAGGGGGTGTGGCAGGCAACGAGGAGGCCTGGCTGGGATGAGGACTCAGCTTCCCGGCAGAAGCCGAGAGGACAGGCAGGGTAAGGAGGCCTGAGGTGTGCGGGTGGGGTGAGCCTGCAGCGAAGGCCGTGAGTGGAGGGCAGCGTGAGTGTCGGAGGTCTGGACTTGGGGAGGACTGTGGGTCCCGGGAAGCTCTGGTGGAGGGGGAGGACTTGTGTGAGACTTACGGGCCAGGCCGAGACCCCGTGAGCGAATACAAGTACCTGTCAGAACGCGAGGTGTGCGTGTGGGAGCCGGCGAGCCCTCACGTGGGACTGCGGGGATCAACAGCGCAGCCAGTAAACATCTTAGCAGAGTTCTGCTTCCCGTCAGAGGTAGGAGACAGAGGTGGAAATCACGGAAGCAGATTAAAAAATGAGGCCTGATGGTTGGGGGAGGGATACACCTGTAATCCCAGTACTCTGGAAGCTGAAGCAGGAGAACTGCAAGTTTGAGTCCAACTTGGGCAATTTATTTTATTCCATTTTGAAGTTTGAGCGTTGAGTCAGGGTCTCACTGTCTAGGCTGCCTTGAGCTCATTAATGCAGTCCAACTTCTCCTTGGGCTTGGGAAGATCGTTCTGCTTCAGCCTCCCAAGTACTGGAATCACAGGCGTGCACCTCCATGCCCAGCCTGCCTGGGCAACTTAAAGACTTAATGAAATCTTTTCTCAAAATAAAAAAGGGGTTAACACACCATGTCCCCAATTTGTTGTAAAGAGAGGAAAGTGGCAGTGGATGAAGAAGTGCAGCCAGTGTTGGTAACTGCTGACTCGAGTCCGCTGGGGCATGTTTTTCACCTCTAAGTGTGTTGGGAATTCTCAGAACATATTTAAAAAGACTTAGGTTGCTGGTTATGTTAGAAAAGTTTATTCCAGGTGGGCATGGTGGGCACTCCTATAATCCCAGCACTGGAGGGAGGCCGAGGCAGGAGAATGGCAAGTTCAAGCTCAGCCTGGACAATTTAGTGACTAATGAGAACTTGTCTCAAAATATAAAATCTTAAAAAGGGGCTGGAGATGCAGCTCAATGCGAAGGCCCTGGTTCAACCTTTAGGGCCCATTTGACCCGAAATCTCCTGGTGGGAAGGCGGGAGGTGACTGCTGTGCAGGGTGGGTGGGCTGCCGGGTCCCTGGCTGAGCTGGAGTCACCTCTGACCCTGGGTCTGGAGTTGGGAAAGGACAGGTGACTCTTTTCTTGTTTACGTTCAGTGGCTCTGAACATAAACAAGCGTGCGCTTTTTCTTTTTGCTTGGCCTACTGCTTCCTAGACTAGCAGATAGACAGACAGACAGACGGAGGAAACAGAAGCCCCCGCCCTGCGGGCAGCTCCCCAAGGGTGGAGTGTGAGAAACAGTGATTATGGGTAAAGTTTGTGATGTTTGCTTTTCCCAAGATCAAACCTCCCATCTCCCCTCTGTGAACATGAGCCGGAGAGTCGCTCTGTCTTTAATTTTCCCTGGGTGGTCTTGGGCTGACACTGTGCCCTTTTGACTTAAGTAGGAACTTGGGAACCCAATCCTTTATCCCATCTGCTTCAGGAGGACGGCCGCCTCCTGCTGCTGGCAGGCAGCTCTGTGCGGATTCTGTGTGCTTTGAAACCTCATTTAAAGCTCAGGGAACAAGAGATCTGTGCATTCAGCGTAAGCATATGAAGTGGAAAGCACAAGTCCTGGCAACGTCAGCGAACAATTGGTGAATGTTCCTGAGGCAGTGCAGGCCTGCTCTTTGCTCCCACTTCCTAAAGCCCCCATCAGACTGTCCTGCTGCCGCCAGGGGTACGTGCTGCCCTGCCAGGCCTTGGCTCTCGAGGCTTCTCTTTTCCTTCCTCTCCTTTGCTACTGGGAATTGAACCCAGGGCCTTGTACTGGTTGGACCTGATCTTGTGATCCTCCTACCTCAGCCTGCCAAAGTGTTGAGATTACAGGTGTGTGTCATCACACCCGGCTTGTTTCATCAACTCTTAATCCAGAACTACCTCGATGTCTGCACAAAGAAATTCAAACAGTTGTGTTCTGCGACTTCAGTGGTCATCTGTAACTTCATGTCCTTGCTTCGTTTCCTTGGAGTCTAATTTGTTCCTACTGAAAAATCCTAAAAAGGCTGTTTCCAAATTGTAAGTCTCAGCAACGTGTTCACAAAATTACTGTCATGGGGACATCTTGAATTCATTACACCTTTGGTTTTCCAGGGTGGATTTAAAATGTACGTACTAAAGTGTATATAAACTTTATGATTCAGATCTGAACTCCTGAAAAAAAAAAATCCCTTATGATTCTTTGTCCAAAGGGGAGAAAAGGAGAGGAAATTAAAATTGTGTCTTGGCTTCCCGGAGCCGCAGTGGTAGCAGCTGGTGTCCCTGAGGTCCAGGAGTCTGAGGACCTTCTCCCCAGCCTCTCTGCAGCCTGGTGATGGCGTTTTAAAGGCTCCTCTCACTCGAGAACCAGCTCACAGGAAACGCCTGGTTGCTCGGGGCAAATTGCTCACATTTTTCACATCTGTGGATGTAATTACACACTTTGGGACCAGGACTTGCACACTGGTGCTTGGGAACCATTGGTCAGGCCCGAGCCTCCCTGGGTGGGTCCCAAGTTGCTTGAGTGAAATTCCAGGCAGGGAGCTCAGACCTGATAAGACAGCTTCCAACAATGTTGACCTTCAGGTGAGGAAGAACTCCTGAATTTCCGGTCAGGGACTTTGATAAAATGCAGGGCAATCCTGGATCTCATCGATGCTGTTTCTACTCCTTTAAAGTCTGTAAAGTCACTTGTGGTCACTAATTGTCTGGATGAAGTCAGTAGTAAACCTTGGCTGGATGGATAAAACAAACTCATCTATGTAAAATACTGAGAATGGCAGGCATTCAGCACACAGTGCTAAGTCCTATTTGTTTAAAAGTCTAATATCCGGGCCAGGGATTTAGCTCAGTGGTTCCGGTGCCTGTCTTGCAAGCGCAAGGACCCGGGTTCGATCCCCGGTAACCAATAACAATACTGGGCGTGGAGACTCACCCCAGCAGCAACCAGTACCACATACCACATTTCTGGGCGTGGTGGTTCATGTCTGTAATCCCAGCACTCGGGAGGCAGAGGCAGGAGGATTGCTGTGATGTGAGTTTGAGGCTGAGCTGAGGGCCAGCCTGAACCACAAAGCGAGACCCTGTCTCAAAAAAAAAAAAAAAAAAACCCCAAAAAAACAAAAACAAACAAACAAACAAACAAAAGTCTAATATCCAAAACAATGACCTGCTCCTTATCATCTGTCTATCAATCGATTGAGCCATCCATGATCCATCCATCCATCCATCCATCCATCCGGAGATATTGGATGAGAGCCTTGGCTCTGCTCTTTGTATCTTTTTAATTTAAGGCAAGTTGGGCCACCTTCCTTTGTCTCAGGTTCTTCATCTATGCAATAGGAATAGTGACTATAATATTATTTTGAGGAATACATGGGTGAGAACTCAGGGAGGCGCAGGGTATAGTGTAAATTCACCCTTAGAGACTCAAAGCCCTCGGTGTGATCTCTAGTACAGGAAGGAACCAACCCTCCTAGGACAGTCAATGCACAGAGTGCTCTGGAATCATGAGCCCTCACACTTGTGTGTCTGGAACGCTGCACACCAGGGTGTTAGTAGCATTGCTCCTGAGCAACAGAATCATTTATTCTAGTTTGTTTGCTTTTTGTTATTGAGGCAGTGTTTTGCTTTGTAGCTTAGGCTGGCCTCAAACTCCTGGCGATCCTCCTTCTTCGGCCTCCCAAGTGCTGAGATTCCAGGCATGTGCCACAATGCCAGGCTTCTACTTCATTTTACATTGGGTAAGCTTCAGTTTTTCTGAGCATGTATACATTTTCTTGGCCTTTGTCATCCTTGTGCGTCTGGTCCCATGCCTGGCTTGGGAGTAGGTGCTCAATAAAAGTTGAGCTTAACTGTTAAGATTTTAGTGGTGACCAGAAACTCTCTCAAACCTGCTGTTGATTGCTCTCTGTTGAGGTAGCTGTCTAGTGAGTTTCTGGAGCAGATCTAGTGAAGACAGATGAAATATACAAAGCTTAATAAATACCAATCAATGTGAATGTAGTTCTTGTGAATTGTGCATCTTTTTCAAGGCTCCTCAAGGATCTTGGAGCAGTTTTGGACTTATCCTCACCCAGGGCCCTCTCAGGAAAACTGCACTTCACCATAAACCAACGAACAAACCACCGGTGATCTCGTGCATGTGTGGCCTGTGTCCTAGGACCTGGGCACGTGAGTGAATGGGATGCTATGGAAGTCAGAACTTTGCACGAGCCATGGAATTGTCAGTCAAGAAAACTGTAAGTCGATGTGTACTTACAGTTTTTCATAAGATATCAATTAGACTTAGCCAATCAAAACAGACACCCAGTTAAATATGAAGTTAGCTAAGCAGTGATAAGCATCTCCATGCACTCTGGGACCTCCCCTCTTCATTTCTTTTTCTTCAAAGATGTAAGGAAGTATAATGGTGGACATGTAGTTTCTATTGTTCATTTTTCTTTACCTTCTTTTCTGTATAAGTAGGTGTGGTTTCCAATGGCTAAATATACTTTTTTAAAAATTCAAGTCTTTATTGGTACATTACATGTACACATCATCATCACACTCAACAATGAGATTTGTACCAATGCATGCCACAACTCAATTCTCATTTTTTCCCATTCCCTTATCCACCCTACCACCCCTGCCCCCTACATACATAAGCTTTGTTTCCTTTCTCTTTTATTACCTCCACATTATTTTTCCCTTTGTTATTTACCCCTACACCTCATTTCCCTTTAACTATTTTCTATTTTGCAATATCTACCATACATTCAAGAACTCATTTACCTCTTCATTTTTGCATACCAGAGAAAAGATACGATATTTACACATCTGTGACCTTAAATATCTTTTTTTAAGCAAAACATTTATGAGTACATTTTAAGTATACATAATGACAACACTCATCACAGAGCATCTGTACCAGGGCCTGATAATACCATACTCTGTGTGTAATTTTCATTTATTGACCAAGTTTGCATGGAATCTTTAGTGCGGTCAGGCATGGGCCTGAGCGCTGGGAGCCCACTCCCGGGAAGCACACTCCTGCAACATGGCCTTCACTTAAACAAAGTCACTTCATGCTGTTTTTGTATTCAAAATTGTAACAAATTTACAATTTTTTATTTATGCTACTTGACCATCGTTTCACTAGGGATTAATTTATTCATTCATTTACACATTAGCCTTCTGCTGTTGTCAGTTACACTGATCTGAAGGTCTTAGTACATCATGCTTTCCTCACAGTTTAGCATTATTTTATCTTTAGGATGCACATCATATCCAAATGTATTATTAATTGATTAGAAAAAGGAAATGAATCTAAGTCTGAATTTCTTTGGCTGCTAATATGTTTAATCATCTTTCCATATATGTGTTCATTACTTTTATTTGCTGGACCATTTGCTTATTTTTAGTTGATGATCTTCATGATTTTTCTTATTTCCTTTATGAGACCACATTAAAAGCTGGCTAACTACATGTTTTACCCTTTATCAGCCTTTTATAGTCTGTTGGTGTTTTATTTTTAGTATTGGTTTTATTTATATTTTTGATATAGAACAATTTAACAATATATCTATTAAAATCTGTTCATCTTTTTTTTTTTAGACTGGGTCTCACTTTGTGTTTCAGGCTGGCCCTGAGCTCAGCCTCCAGCTCACATCACAGCAATCCTCCTGCCTCTGTCTCCCGAGTGCTGGGATGACAGGCGTGAGCCACCACGCCCGGCACTGTGGTACGTGGTACTGATTGCTGCTGAGCATGAGTTTCCACACCCAGTATTGTATGTGGTTACTGGGGGATCAGGGGATCGAACCCAGGCCCTTGTGCTTGCAAGACAGGAGTCGGAATCACTGAGCTAAATCCCCAGCCAAAATCTGTTCATCTTTTGATTTCAACTATTTCTCAAGCAGAATATCATTTTCATCCAGATGCTTACTATATATTTAATTTAAAGTAATTCTGTTTTATATTTTACAATACAATTAAGTTTTAAATCATCTGGAACTTATTTTGGTGCAGGATTATAAGGAATAACAAAGGAGATGTATTTCTTTAGATGATCTATTAATTATTTCCAAAGAAAATTCCATTTTTCTTTCTTTCTCTTTGATTTTTGTGATGGCTTTTTATCATATATTTAATTTTCTTACATATGAAAGCTTACCTTTGAACTTTATATGGTGTTCCTTTGATCTGTCAGGTTGAATATCATTATCACTTTGTCATATATTACTTATAATATATAAGTAACATAGTATGGAAAGTATATAGTGTTATAAAGTATTATGGACTGTAAATTATTACAGCTATACAATTTTTTATATTAGAGTTATTCCCCTGATTCTAGACTCTTCTTTCTGAGAAAAAACATTAAGTTCTATGAAACTTCCATTGGGATTTAAATTGGAATTTCACTAAAGCTATAAATTAACTAGATAAGAATGCATGGTTCTCCACCCAGCAATACAAAATGTCTCCATTTATGTAATTCTGCTCGTAAATAGACTAAATCATCTTCTAGTTCCAGCCTTTAACATTTATGTTGTGTTTTCTTTTTTCTTGAGACAGAGTTTTGCTATGTAGCCCAGACTGGCCTCAAATTCATAGTCATCCTCCTGCCTCAGCCTTCCGGGTACTGTGATTATAGGAGTGCATCACTACACCTGGCTTGTGTTATGTAGTTTTTACCTGACTATTTTAAATCTCTCACGGCTAAGTTCTAACAGATTCACCCTAATTTCTGCAAGCCAGCTTCATTTTTATTCCTCTTACTAAGGAATGAACCCAAGACATCCTCAGTAAAATACAACCCCAGCCTATTTATTTTGAGACAGAAGCACATAAAGCCATTAAATACCCAAGATGGCCTGGAACTTATCCTCCAACCTCAGCATCCCACAGTGTTGGGATTACAAGCATGTGCCACCACTCTAAATGTGTGCACTTTGGGCCGGGGATATAGCTCAGTGGTTCCGGCGCCTGTCTTGCAAGCGCAAGGACCCGGGTTCGATCCCCAATAACCACATAACAATACTGGGTGTGGAGACTCACCCTTAGCAGCAACCAGTACCACATACCACAGTGCCGGACGTGGTGGCTCACGCCTGTCATCCCAGCACTCGGGAGGCAGAGACAGGAGGATTGCTGTGATGTGAATTGGAGGCTGAGCTCAGGGCCAGCCTGAACTACAAAGCAATACCCTGTCTCAAAAAACCTAAAAAAGAAAAAGAAAAACAAAATAAATGTGTGCACTTTATAAATATTTACTAAATGACTAGAAAGCAAGCAAGGCTTTAGGAATGTATTTCTTTGCTTATTTATTCTGATCCTATGAAAATACAGTTACAGCATTTGTTCCTTCTGAACTGTAAGTAAATGTTCATATTTTAATATAAAATGGACTCTCAGAGTGTATCAAGCAACCTTTTACTTGCTGTGATGCAGAACCTGCCCCCCACAGCTTAGAGGACCAGAGGATTGATTTGGCTCACAGTTCAGAAGGTTGAGTCCATGGTTGGCGGGTCCAGGTAGAAAGATGGTGTTGGAAGGTGTGGCGGAGTAAAGCTTTCATCTCACAGCAGCCAGGAAGCAGAGACACAGAAGACCCTGGGAGGGCGATTCACCCTCCCCAGGCATGCTGGAGACCCAGCTCTTACTCCAGGCCCATGTCCTGTCAGCACAGACAGCTACAAACTCACCAATAATGAATCCACTGATGAGTTTTAGCGCCCCATGATTCAGTAACCTTCCAGGAGCCCTACCTCTGAACACGTGAAACTCTGGAGGGACATTCTAGATCGAAACCATAATACTGGCCAAATGCCCAGTAGAGACGTAATTAATGTCCTCATTCATTAGCATCCACTGACCAGATCAATACTGTGAGTGCTGGTGACATAATGCTGTCCTCATCACTGGTGGCCTTCCAGCAGAGCTAGGTGATAAGGGTACATGCGATCCCTTCCAGTTATAAGATTCACTTACTCAGCAATCACTGCATGGTTGAGGGAAAAAGATGAATAAGACATTATCCCTGATCTCAGGGAGCTCACAGCCTACGTAGGAAACTACAGAGGTGTGAGGGCTTGTGTCTCAATGTCCCCTCGGAACTTCCTGTGGTCCTAGGTGGGGCTTTTCAGAGGTGGCTGGATCTAGAGTGTACAGTGCATTACTAAATTAGTTCACTGGTATGTTTGGTGCAGTTCTGGATAGGATTAAGGCTGCTCCACCTTGGGGGTTAGTGCTACCTGCCTTAAGAGCAGGAACCCTGGATAAAAGATGAGGGACAGAGTGAAGGTTAGTGTGGTCACGTGTTGCTTGCTTGCTGCCTTCTGCTTGCTCTGTTTTGCCATGAATTTTTTCTCCTCGGCCATCCCACCCTGCCTTGAAGCCAACATGGACCTGGCTTTGGAAGCTGATGGAACAAGGAGGTCGATGTTGTTTTTCATTTCCTTCACTGGTTCTGTCTGTCTCTCTCCCCATGTCTCTTTTGGTCTCTGTCTCTTTCTCTCTGCCCCTCCCCCCCATGCTGGGGAGCAAATCCAGGACTTTTGCACAATCTAGGCTAATGTTCCAACCCTGAGCCACACCCCCTTTTGTTTTCTGCTGAAAAGCTTTCTCCTTGTGCCCGGAGTCCCGGCTGTCCTCAGTTCCCAGGCTTTACCCATCTGTTTTCTAGCAGGATCCTTTCCTTGCTGGATCCTGAGTATAGACATAAAGGGAAGGAGCTGGCAGCCTAGGGAACAGGGCCCTATTCACAAGCTGAAGGACATGGACCAGCAGAATGGAGCGTTGACAAGATAGGGCAGGTTGGGAACCTCACAGAGGAGGAGCAGGCGAACCAGGTACTGCACAGGCTGCTCCACGCGCCCACTACACAGGACAGTTCGAGGGAGGGAAACCCAATTTTTATGCAAATTATTCAGATGAGATCCAATGCTTATTCACAGCCACAGATCAATTTCCTGTTTCGTGTCATTTAGCAGATCAGATTCATATCTGGGCTCCAGAGCCATGACTCATGACATTTATTAAATTTGAACTCAAATAGTAACTTCAGATTTTTTTTTTTTTTTTTTTTTTAGGTTTTTTTTTGAGACAGGGTCTCGCTTTGTGGTTCAGGCTGGCCCTCAGCTCAGCCTCAAACTCACATCACAATCCTCCTGCCTCTGCCTCCCGAGTGCTGGGATCACAGGCGTGAGCCACCACGCCTGGCACTGTGGTATGTGGTACTGGTTGCTGCTGGGTGTGGGGTCTCCACACCCAGTATTGTTATGTGGTTACCGGGGAATCGAACCCGGGCCCTTGCGCTTGCAAGACAGGCGCCAGAACCACTGAGCTAACTCCCCGGCCCCCAGATTTTTTTTTTTTTTGAGACAGGGTTTCACTTTGTAGTTCAGGCTGGCTCTGTGCTCAACCTCAAACTCACATCACAGCAATCTTCCTGTCTCTGCTTCCTGAGTGCTGGGATTACCCTCCTGATTGCTGGGATTATAGGCGTGAGCCACGACGCCCGGCACTGTGGTATGTGGTACTGGTTGCTGCTGGGCATGAGTCTCCACACCCAGTATTGTATGTGGTTACCGGAGAATCAAACCCGGTCTCTTGCCCTTGCAAAACAGGCGCCAGAACCACTAAGCTATATCCCCAGCCCACTTCAGATTAATTTGAAAATGCATTTGGTCAGATGTTTTTGCAGACATGAATGTCCCCTTTAGGGTAGAGGAGCTGAGATATCCACTGATGGATCCAGGTACTTGTGAAAAACAGACTTTCGAGTCAGTCACATTCATCAGTCCGACTGTGCTCATTTTATGGTGCATACGCTTGGGAGCTGCCCTCTAATTTCAGAGCAGTTATTTAACTGTGAGAAACTGCCTGCTCCTTCCCTCCATGTCTGCAAGCTCTAATTCACTCCAGGGCAAAGTGAGCACATTCAAGGGACGTATCTATTTCTAGATGATCACTGCTGATTGTTTGGATAAATCAATTACAGAAAGCGAAAGCAATTTTTACCTCCTTCAGCTAACATGCCCTGAACAGAGTGATTACAAAACACATTTTCTCCTATCCTTGCATCAAATTTCAAGATCATAAGTGACAGACAGGTCTCCTGAGCCCCAGGCCTGACTCACAGCTGCCCCTAATCCCTGTCTGGATGTGGTGCTCCCCTCAGCCCAGAACCCATGCTCTCCAGCCTGCCATCCTCAGCAGGGGCATCACTGCTGTCCATGCTGAGCAGGTCTAGGACCTGGGCTTCTCTCCCGTCTGGGAGTCATCCAAGAATCACCCATGGCTCTACCTGTGACAATGGTCCCCAGATGTGGAATTAAAAGAATTTGGGTTTGGAGTCCTCTTGGAGATGCTTAGTCAGCCATCTGGGAGCAGCCTGAGTCCTGGGATTCATCACCCCACACGTCTTCCCAAAGGGAGGTGGGTTCTGCCAGAGTTGAAGAGTCTGTTAGGGTTTCTAATGAAAGCCTCACACCCCCAGACCCTGGTCTTTTAGTAGGTGACTGGATTACGGGTGCTACAGCTGGAACCGTGTTGAGAGGCGGGCCTGGTCTGAAGAGTTACACCCGGAAGTGTGACTTGGAAGGGGGTGACTCCTGCCCTGGCTCCGCCCTTTGCTCTCTACTTCCGGCTGTCGATGAAGTGAGCAGCTTTTCCCACGAAGGCCTTTCTGCCATGTATGTCACTTCCAGCCTGGCGCCAGCTGGCTTTGGAGTGAAGCCTCTAAGAAGCTTCTTGTCCTTTAAGTTGTGTTTCAGCAACAAGAAAATAACTAAGACCCTGTTCTGGTGTCTCCTTTCCTGCTGCCGCCCTGTGCAGCCCCCGGGCCCTCCAAGCCAGCTCCCCATTCGATCTCCCCAGGCTTCAAGACCTCCAGGACCCACTCAGTAGCTCCAACACAGGCAGGCTCACTCTGCTAAAGAGTGAAAGAACAAAATGGATAAGGCACATCTCTCCCCCTGGACAGCTCTATGGAAGCAGCTAATCCAGGAAACGGAAATTCTTTTTATTTATTTATTTTCTTTCCAGAAGTCCATTTCTGAGGTAGGTGCTCCATGAGGAGAAAAGGACTGAAAGTCTCAAAAGAGGAACCGATGGACTCAACCTTAGAAAGTCTTGGATGGCTTCGCCGAGGCAGTGCCGACTTTGGGATGAAGAGAAATTCATCAAGCAGGGGAAAATACAGTGTGAGAGAGGAGAGAACATTCTAGACCCGGTTAGTAGGAGAGGGAAATGGAGGGACTGGTGTTTTAGGTTTGTCTCCAGAGTTTCTTTTAAATCACACTAGAACCTGTGTGCCCTCATGGAGTTCCCCACTCTCCTCCACGTCCAACCCTGACTTCTTGGTGTGCTGTTCAGGGCCCTTTGTGACCTAGCTGGTCTCGCCATTGCTGCTGTCACTCTGCATCCATTAGTGGCCCTAGATTTAAAGAGCTGTGTTCCCATTTCTTCAAGACTGTCCCCGTCTAACATGTTGTAAACCTCTGTCCCCCACTGCCTGCTGGTATTACTCAGTGCATGTGTTCAGCAGATGCATTCTGAGAGATTGGATATAAACAGGACAGTGATCTGATCGTATATAAAGTAAGAATTCTGGCCCACAGCCTCTAGCAACCTGCCCAGAGAACTGCTGCTGTGTCTGTTGAGTGGCCTTGGGCCCCAGCCTGCTATTTCTAGGGATGGCCCAGGAGCCTGACAGCAAGCCCCGCACAGCTGGCCCCAGTGGCCAGATATGATCAACAGCAGACAGCTCCCCCACTTCTTGTCCCTATTTCTATATTAAGAGCAAGTGGGGGAAGCCGAGTGTGCACTGCTCCACAATCATACAGGATGGGCCCTTCCCAGTGAAGCCTCTATTCTGATACCCCCTCAGCCTACAGCCTCCTGTCAGGTCGACCAGAAGTCTTCTGGTAGACTTCTTCTTTTTTTTTTTCCTACTAAAAGCTGTCCCATTCCTCTTCCTGTTATGTCCAACTCCTTTGCTGTTAGCAAGTTCTAGGGATAGTTTGCTTTTTTTGGTGGGCTTGTGTCTTAGTTACTTTTCTCTGGTTGCTGAAACAAAACACCCATCACTCAAAGTTAAAAGGGGACAGAGTTATTTAGCTCACCATTTGGAGGGGATTCAGTCCATAAACTGACTCCAAGGCAGGGTAACATCGCAGAGGAGAAACAGTTCATGATGGGCAGAAGGTAGCAAAGCACCAAGGGACGACCACAGTTCTTTCTGTCCCTTATATCTATCCAGGCCCTCACTCCCATAATCCTAGTGTTTTTGAACCTAGCATTGTACCATGAATCAATCTCAATGTCACACACGCTATATCCAGCCAACTCTGAAAAAGTCCGACCTATGACTGCATGAGGTTTTGGGGGGGACAGCTAGACACAAGCCTTAACTGTTGGTCTTTGTTTATTTCCATATTTTGTAAAATCATTAAACAATAATAATCAACAAAATAATTTTAGTACAGGCCCTTATACTTTATATATTCAGGAAATATCCAATCATTTTTTTCCTTTGTTAAATCAGCTCTTCAGTCTAGATAGCAAGTCTCCATACCAGTCTAGAGAGAGGTGGTCTGATACCTCAGTCGCTAAGAGGCTCTTCAGAGCACCATGTTGAGTTCATACAGGTGCTGCTGTGACCTGTCATCTCCACTGGCCCACGCTGTCGACACTGGAAGTCACTCAGCTCAGAGTGGGCATTTTAAGTCCCAAGAGCCACTTCATTCATTTCCCTCAAAACAAAAAGTAGCACGCTGCATTTTTGGCTCACAATGACTGGTCCTCCTCCTAGCAGGAAGTATAGGCCCTTGCCACAGGCCCTGCTTGGCCCCTCAGACTTCCTGCCTTTAGCCAGTCTCCCAAGGGCTTCTCTTATCACGGATTTCTGCTCATGCTGTCTTGAGTATAAAGTCTGAACCCAGTTTTTTTACACTGAGCTACAGCCTCAGCCCTTTTATCTTTTATTTTGAGATGGAGTAACCCTGACTGGCCCAGGCTGGAGTCAAACTTGTGACCCTCTTGCCTCAGACTTCCAGGGTGCTGGCATTAAAGCTGTCCACCATCGCACTGGGTTGCATAGTCATGAAAATTCTGACCCCCTGAGGTCCCAGATACCAGTTTTCCAAGTCTTCTGGAAATCCTGATTAGACAGTAGTGTTCGAACAGCCTGCCAACCTGGTAGGCCTGAAAGGCTCCCAACAGTTCTTTAAAGTGAGTTATTTTCTCCAAAAGCAAAGTTCTTAAAAACTTCAATGACTTTTTACTTGACAACAGAGTGGAATCTAGATCTGAGAGCCTGTCCACGAAATCTGGCCAGGTTCTCCTGCCAGGACTCTGAGCCGAGGAAAATTGAGCCACTTGCCTTGGTACCTGAACTGCCATGCTTGGCTTGGTCCTAGCAGCTATCTGCGCCCTGATCTGGGTGCGTGGCCACAGTCTCGTTCTTCAAGTCTGGAGCCAACAAGGGAACTACAGCCAGCCAGGAGTCTTGTGCTTTCCTCCTCCCTCACTGCGGGGCGCCTAGCAAGTCCTCTAAGCTTTGTGGGACTAGCTCATCAGCTGTAGACTGGGGTTAGTAATCATTGCCAAGCAGGTCTCAGGACGTCAAGAGAAAAATGCTTATTAAAACATTCTCAACTCAGTGTTCTCTTTCTTGACATGGGTGGATACACAGGCATCTGCTCTATGACATCTCACTGCACTCTGTATTTATGCCCGTGCACTTTTCTGTGGCATCATTAAAACCTCAGGAACAATTCTGTAGCTCAGCTGAATGGTATCATATCAATGTTACCAATATTGGGTATTTTTTTTTTTTTCCTGGTACGGAGGATCGAACTTAGGACTTCGCACTTCCCAGGCAGGTGCTGCACCTGCTTTCTCTGCTTTTCTGGCCCCTGGTTCTCTTTCTTCCTTGTCGTTTCCTAGCAGAAGGCAGAAGATCAGAGCGGAGTGGGATGGCTACTGCTGAGAACGTGCTGCACTGAGGTACTGGAATCAGTCTGCAGAAGGTTCACAGGGGCTCAGCACAGTCACGAGTGGGAGGGTGGCTTCCGAGGGGTCAACCTGCAAGAGCTCAGACTTTGACTGTCAGCCTGATCCGAGGGAACTATGTAGCATGGCCCTTAAACTCTGTGCCCTCTGCAGCACACACACAAAAGCATCGTCTCAACACAAGATTTGTAGCCCAGGAGGCACTCACGGATTACTGGCCCATCAGGGCATCTTCGGATTACATGTGTTAAACTATGGAAGTCTCTAAGGATGAGCTTCCATCCATGGTCCTGTCCATACTTCAGGGACTCGGACCTGAGAAAATCTTTTTTTTTTCTTTTTTTGAGACAGAGTCTCACTTTTTAGTTCAGGCTGGCCCTGAGCTCAGCCTCCAATTCAGCAATCCTCCTGCCTCTGCCTCCCCAGTGCTGGGATTACAGGCGTGAGCCACCACGCCTGGCACTGTGGTATGTGGTAGTGATTGCTGCTGGGCATGAGTCTCCACACCCAGTATGGTATGTGGTTACCAGGGATCAAACCGGGCCCTTGTGCTTGCAAGACAGGCGCTGGAACCACTGAGCCAAATCCCCAGCCCCTGAAGAAAATCTTAAATCCCTGTCACAGGAAGTCTGGAGCATTTAGTTTTTTTTTTTTAAATCAGGGTGTCGATTTTAGTTCAGGCTGGTCCTGAACTAAACTATGTAGCCCAGGTGAGCCTTGGACTCACAGCAATCCTCCTGCCTCTGCCTCCTGAGTGCTGCGATTACAGGTGTGAGCCATCATGCCAAGTATTTTGATATGTGCTACTGGGGATCAAACTCAGGATCTTGTGCTTGCCAGGCAGACGCCAAACCACTGAGCTAAATCCCCAGCCCAGAGCATTTAGTCTTAAGGAGATATTGGGAGCTGGTTGGGGGGGTTTCATGTAGTCAGGATTTTGCCACGAGTGATCAGATTTATTCTATGTGGTCCAATGAGAGAAGGCTTCAGCTGCAGAGCTGTGCTCATGGCCACTATAAGTTATGTTTGCATTTGGGAGGGGATGGTGGATCACAGCCTTTCTGTTACAAGATGATTTGTCTTCCAGAAAGATATCTGAAGTCCTAACTCCTTGACCTGTTAGATATGACCTGTTTGGAAATAGGATATTTGTGAGCTTGCTGGGGTGGGCTGTCACCCAGAAGGGCTACTGTCCTAACAAGGGATGAGTACACAGCCATGTGAGGGCGCTGAGGCGCAGAGAGGCAGCACATGGCCCGGGGTGCAGGCAGTGTCAGAGCTGAACAGCAGCCAGAACCTGAGACAGCACGGCCCTTCTCAGCCATCTGACAGCTCTGTCATCTTTGGAGACTTCCTCAGCATTGCCACGGACGGCAGCATTGCCCATGACCTCCTGGGACACCCTTCGTGACACTGTACTCTCCCTTCAGGCCCCTTCTAGGCCCAGTGCGCCCCGGGTGCAGCATCTGAGAGGCCCCTGTCCAGACTGGGGAGGTACCGTGGCTCTACCTTGTTCACCGGCCATGAACAGGGATTGAATCCTGGAGAAATGCCTGGGAAAAGCCTGAGCTGCACACAATTCACCCCCACGTGAACCTGGGGGCTGAACAGACCTCCGCGTTCTTGGGCTGCCTGCCTGCGCTGGACACCCGGGCCCAGCTCCCAGATAAGGCTGTAACACTGCAGCAGATTGTAGCATTCAACAGTCTCGAAAGACACTGCAAATGCTTGTAAAGCAGCTCATTTTCCTCCCACTGCCATCAGGAATGTCCTGTGAAGACTTTGCTGAGATATGTGTGAATGATTTGCTTTTCAAAAAACTGTAAATCAGGACCTTCATGTGATTCTTGCCCCGGCCCTGGCTGTGATAGACGGACCCCTGCGCTGGGGTCAGACCCAGAAGGGACCTGGGAAGCACTTCCTCAGGACAGGAGCACAGCTGGGTCTCCTCGGACCTCCTTGAGAAGGCCGTGGGCCCGGTGGGCTGACTCCCACAGTCTCAAGTGTCCCTGGGCTAATGTGCCCTGTGTGCTGCTGTCCCTGCACCCAGCCCGGGCAAGAGCTCCTCTCTAGTAATTAAATGGGGAATGTGACAGGAGATGGCATCGACAGCCCTCTGCTAACACACGGACCTGTGGTGTCAATCCGAAAGCCACTCCTGAGGGTCTGTAAGAGCATTGTAAGTTGAACCATGGTCCCCAAAAGTTATGCCCTAGTTGTACCCCTGGAGCCTTATTTATTTATTGTACCAAGGATCAAACCCATGACCTTGTTCTTGCAAGGCAGGCGTTAGAACCGCTGAGCTACATCCCCGGCCCTATACCTACAGATTGAGCTGAGATCCCGCTGGAGTCCCTGGGCGGCCCTATCTCTAATGACCAATGTCCTCATAGACAGAAAATGGGAGGGAACCATGGGAAGATGCAGGCACAGCTGGAGGGAAGCAGCCAGGAGCCACCAGGACCAGACTCTCCTCAGACCCCCGGGAGTGCCGCCTGTGCTCCCTTAGTCTGGACCTCGGCATCCACCCACTGCCCCGGAGCCCCAGGAAACCAGCAAACGCATCGGGAGTCATCCGAGTGTCTGTGCAGGGACCGGCGAGTTCTGTCTGTCCCTGAGCCCTCCCAGGGTCTGGATATGCTCAGGACTCCCGGCGAGTTCTGTCTGTCCCTGAGCCCTCCCAGGGTCTGGATATGCTCAGGACTCCCCAGAGACTTCAGCCTCGTGTCGGAAAGGACGACACAGTTCTATTCCCCGTAGTCCACAGAGAAAATACCTATGAAGGCACACAAAGGTCTAACTGACAGTGTTCACCAGAGGTCTGTCTGAAGTTAGCCTGGTCCTAGGGAATCCAGTATATCAGTGAAGATACAGTTGTACAAAGCAGTGTCTGTGCAGGGTGTGGTGGCCCTGCCTGTAAATTTAGCCTGG
>PVIR01031676.1:0-19248 GCA_004026965.1 Petromus typicus
CAGTGCTGGGCATATGGCTCACACCTGTAGTCCCAGCACTCGGGAGGCAGAAGCTGGAGGATTGCTGGGGGCCGAGGAGTTAGCTCAGTGGTTCCGGCGCCTGTCTTGCAAGTGCAAGGACCCGGGTTCGATTCCCTGGTAACCACATAACAATACTGGGTGTGGAGACCCACATCCAGCAGCAACCAGCACCACATACCGCAGTGCCGGGCGTGGTGGCTCACGCCTGTAATCCCAGCACTCGGGAGGCAGAGGCAGGAGGATTGTGATGTGAGTTTGAGGCTGAGCTCAGGGCCAGCCTGAACCACAAAGCGAGACCCTGTCTCAAAAAACCTAAAAAAAAAAAAAAAAAAAAAAAAAAAAAAAGAAGCTGGAGGATTGCTGAGTTGAGGCTGAGTTGGACCAGCCTGAACTACAAAGCAAAACCCTGTCTCAAAAAAAAAAAAAAAGTCAATATAGTCCCTTGTCATAGTAAACAAATTCAGAATGCGATTATCATTATTAATATTACTTGCCCAGCTGCAGTTTTTAACTCCAGGACAGCAGATGATAAGATATTAAGGAGTATATTTCTAGTCACAGTGGTAGAATCTTTAACTCTTTGCCCAAGATTATTAATAATAATTAATTGATTTAGGCCTAGTTAAATTAGCTATTACTAGTTTCTTTTATGGCTTTATATAATTGACATTTTCTCACCTGGAAGTCAGCCTTCATTTATTTCATGCCAGTAAAATTACCAGTAAATACCTTTCTAAAGTTTGCTGGAATTCCCAGGGGGAGGCTCAGCAAGAATCCAGAGGGAAAAACCAGGGTGAAGATGATGCTTCGGAGATGGAAGACCGGCCCCCTTCAGGAGACTCTGATGATCGCTTCAGCATTCAGGAAACTCCCCTGGTGGATATCCTTCTCAGCCATGCTAACACCTCCAAACTGTAAGTATAGAGCTAAGGGTATAGTTCAGTGGTAGAATGGTTCCCCGCCTGGCTTTGGTCTCCATCCCTGGGAGAGTGAAGAAAAAAAGATAATATTGCTGTAAAGCTGGGTGTGGGGACATATGCCTGTAATCTTAGCACTCATGCAGGAGGATTGCCCTGAGTTTAAGGCCAGTTAGGGATACATAGCGAAATACGTAGTTCAAGCCATATGCAGACTCTTATTTGATTGTCCCCCCCACACACAATAATATATATGTATATATTTTTCTTTTTTTTTAATCACTTCTTTTTTAAAATTTTTTTTTTTGAGACGGTCTCGCTTTGTGGTTTAGGCTGGCCCTCAGCTCAGCCTCCAACTCACATCACAGCAATCCTCCTGCCTCTGCCTCCCGAGTGCTGGGATTACAGGGGTGAGCCACCACGCCCGGCACTGTGGTATGTGGTACTGGTTGCTGTTGGGCGTGAGTCTCCACACCCAGTATGGTATGTGGTTACTGGGGATCCAACCCGGGTCCTTGCGCTTACAAGACAGGCGCCAGAACCACTGAGTTAAATCCACAGCCCCTGTATATATTTTTCTTTAGGATCTTCTGTGGTTCCTTCCTTAGTCTGTACTATAGCCTTTGGAGCACTATTGCTAGTCTGCATCCTTGCTTTTATTATCACATGTAGTTGTGTGGCATTCATTTTCATACAAGTGGAAATAGAGGTAGAGAAGGAATTGTTTCTGAAATATGGCAGATGTTGCTGGGCATGGGGTGCATGCCTGCACTCCCAGGTACTTGGAAGGCTGAGTCGTGGAGGACTGCAAGTTTGCGAATTTAACTTAGCAAGTCTCTGTCTCAAAAAAGGAGGGGACCATCTAGGGATGTAGTTCAGCGGTGGAGCACTTTGCTGAGATGTGTGAGTCCTTAGGTTCTTTTCCTAATACCATTAGGAAAAAAAAAGTTGGTTGAGGGCCGGGGAGTTAGCTCAGTGGTTCCAGCGCCTGTCTTGCAAGTGCAGGGATCCGGGTTCGATCCCCGGTAACCACATACCATACTGGGTGTGGAGACTCATGCCCAGCAGCATTCAGTACCACATACCACAGTGCCGGGCGTGGTGGCTCACGCCTATAATCCCAGCACTCAGGGTGGGGGGTGGGGGTAGGGGGGGTGAGGGGGTGGGGGTGGGGCAGAGGCCCGAGGATCACTGATGTAAGTTTGAGGCTGAGCTCAGGGCCAGCCTGAACTACAAAGCGAGATCCTGTCTCCAAAAAAAAAAAAATATAATGAATTCCTAAATGAAGTCTCAGTACTAGGACCAAGGAGCTAATAATATTCTGCTTGTATGACCAGAATTGAAGGAACAAATTTGTTTTAAGTCCCTTATACTAGTACAGTTGTGTAATAATAGCATTAGTTTTATAAATAATTCATTTAAGGATATACTGGGTATGGACTGCGAAAAAATTATGTGACTTTTGTAGTGATTTAGCGTTAGGTGAGAATAAACAGGAATAGTTAAGTGAAGATATTCAGCGGAGGATAATGAGAGTTGTTGGATTAATGGATGTATATCACCTGGAACATAATGCAGAGTTATGAAGCCTTAGGTATCAAAAGTCCTAAAAGTAATGCTTCTAGTATATAAAATGGAATATGTGGACCAGGAATTTAGTTCAGTGGTTCCGGCGTTTGCCTGGCAAGCTCAAGGTCCTGAGTTCAGTCCTTGCTAACTGTACATCACAATGCTGGGCATGGTGAATCATGTCCGTAACCCCAGAACTGAGAGGCAGAGGCAGAGGCAGAAGGATTGCTGTGAGTTCGAGGCTGTCCTGGACTACATAGTGAGTTTGGGGCCAACTTGAACTACAAAGCGAGATCCTGCCTCAAATTAAAAAAAAAAAAAAAATGGAATGTGTGACCTGGTATTTAAAATTGCAGTAAACAAAAATGAAATAAAACACTGAACTGTTGCACTGTTGTGGCAAAGCAGAAGGGCTAAGTGCCATAGCCAAATGTTACAGTGTAGGAACTAGTCTAGAGCTGAGCTCAAACGTGACTAAAGGGTGATGAAGATGAAAAACAAAGAGACATGGAACAAGCCACAAGCTAAAATCTGAGATCCAGGGGCTCATGTCTCCCTTAGAGCTCCAAATGACTGGTGCACCTTGGCTTTAGCACTCATACACAGGGAAGGAGCAATTAAAGTTCCCAGGATTCGTAGCCTGATACTCTTCCAGGTAGACAACTTAGCCTCAAGTCTTTCTCTTCCCTGCAGCATGTTAACATGTTTGCATGTCCTCTTTCTTAGTGCTCTCTGAGGAGGCCACTTAGGCCTCATTCTACCCATCTCCTCTCCATATTACAGCTCAGTGTCAGAGACAAGTGCCACAGCACAGACTGTTACAGCCTAGTGTTAGCTCTGGGTCATGGGTATCACAATTTGAAGACTTGAGAATCTGATAGTCATTCAAAGAAGTGGAAAAACACGTTTATGATGCTGGCAGGCACTGAAAGTGTACACGCTGTACCAGAAATTAGAGCCTGCTTATACAAGATAGGTGAGCATGCTCACTGAAGAGGGAGGCAGAGTTGCAGAACATTCCTGACACAGAGAGATGGAGTTATAGAACATTTCTAAAACACATGCAATCTGAGCATGCCCACTGAGGCAGAGGGGGTGGAGTTACAGAACATTCTCACAAGGGGGTGGAACTTAACATTTCTGAAAGGAGTCAGTTTAACATTCTTGTGAAGGGGTAGAGTTTAAAACATTCCTAAGAGGGGTGGAAATAACATTCTTGAGATTTCACGAAATTCACTTAACAAGACATTTTGATACAGCAGCATAAATTCATATTCCAAAACAAAATATTCTGTAGGTAGAAAAAAATGGAGACAAAGCAATACAGTATTATTCTATCAGCACCTCTGAAGGAAAATTAAGTAAATTAGACAAGTTGGCCCAGGGAAGGAAAGGTTGTGAAAAGTAGATTTTTCATAGGTAATACATTTTTTTTTTTCAGACAGGGTCTTGCTTTGTAAGACAGCTCAGGCTGTCCCTGAGCTCAGCCTCAAACTCACATCACAGCAATCCTCCTGCCTTTGCTTCTGAGTGCTGGGATTACAGGCGTGAGCCACCATGCCCAATACAGTGGTATGTGATACTGATTCCTGGTGGGCATGAGTCTCCATGGCCAGCATTTGGCATTGTTGTATGTGGTTACTGGGGATGAAACTGGGCCCTTGCACTTCCTAGGCAGGCACTGGAGCCACTGAGCTAAATTCCTGGCTCCCATAGGTAGTATCTTAAAAAGTACTATGTAGGGGAGATTAAAAAGGAAAAATAGTGAAATTCTGGAGCATTCACCATATGATAATTGTTCATTATATAATTACTTGATGTATGAAGCCAGGTATTTTCTTTTGTAGAGATGTGGAAAAGATGGCATATTTCTGTATAAAAACAGAACCATATTACTCTACCAAATACTTATTGAACACTTCCTGTGTGCTGAGCTCTGTTTAGGGAACATCACCTTTTTTTTTTTTTGAGTCAGGGTCTTACTTTGTAGTTCAGACTGGCCCTGAACTCAGTGTGTAGCCTAAACCAACCTTGAGCTCACAGCAATCTTCCTGCCTTTGCCACCCGAGTGTTGGGATTACAGGTGTGAGCCACCATGCCCAGCATTGTGGTATATGGTTGCCAGGATCAACCTGGGACCTTGGGCTTGCAAGGCAGACACCAGAAACACTGAGCTAAATCCCAGTCAAAGATTACTTTCATGGAACAGTTCTATAAAGTCACCTGCTGCAAAGCAAATCAAGATTAGAGAAGGGACAAGCATTTATAGATTTGTACTAGATTAAGAGGGTAATGATAGCAAATAAGAGAATATAACCATAAACACATTAAATACATTTTTATCCCTGTAATATTATATTTTTTCAGATGTTGATTAGGAGCACTGTCCTTTGAGACAACCTCATTACCCACTTGGCTGAAAGAATATCATTTGTGAAGTTACTGTTTTCTGTCCTGTTTTGCCCTGTAGGACTGATCTAAGCCAAAGTGACCCTGTTCAGGATCATTTGTCATTTAAGAAGACTCTTTTGCTAGTCTGGAAGATGGTTGCCAGTCACAGGTAGGTCTCTAAAATGGTAGTAGGATTAGTTCAGAACTGAGGCAGTACCTATTATTAGGGTTTATGCATGAAAGGAGATACATGCATCCCTCATATGAATCATAGTTGAAAAGCAGATCTTTTGTTTCAGCTTGGTTTAACCATAAGAGACTACAGCTGCTTTCCTTTGTTGGTACAAGAAGTACTTGCTGTGCTATTTGAATTGCCTCTAAAATTAATTACTATTAAATAATATTTCACACTTAAATGTGTATGTCTCCTAATATGGTAGACTCTCTTTTTTTATTTTTTATTTTTTTTGAGACAGGGTCTCGCTTTGTAGTTCAGGCTGGCCCTGAGCTCAGCCTCAAACTCACATCACAGCAATCCTCCTGCCTCTGCCTCCCAAGTACTGGGATTATAGGCATGAGCCACCACACTTAGCACTGTGGTGTGTTGTACTGATTGCTGCTGGGTGTGAGTCTCCATGCCCAGTATTTTATGTGGTGACCGGGGGGGATAGTACCTGGGTCCTTGTACTTGCAAGGCAGGCACCTGGACTCTCTTTTTCAATAAGGATAGGGCCTTAGCAACTTTGAACCGATTTAATAGATTATAATATTAGTTGAATATTTTACGAGACCAAGGATCAAACTCAGGACTTTGTGCTTGTGAGGCAGGTGCCAGAACCAATGAACTAATCCTTGGGCCCTATTTACAAGTTTGAGCCCAAGGTTGGTAACTCAGCAACTTATTGAGACTCTTAAATTTTTATTTTATTTTATTTATTTATTTTATTTTTTTTTTGAGACAGGGTCTTGCTTTGTAGTTCAGGCTGACCCTGAACTCACAACTCACAGCAGTCTTCCTTCCTCTACCTCCCAAGGGCTAGGATCACAGATGTAAGCCATCACACCCAGCCTTGTTGTATGTGGTTACCAAGAATCAAACCAGAGACCTTGCACTTGCAGGACAGATGCCAGAAACACTGAGCTAAATCCCTGGCCCAGAGACTCTTAAAATTTTAAAAGCGAAATAAAAAACTCTGGCAAGAGGAAACTGATAGATTTCTTCCATATACTGTTCACAGATCCCATTCCTCTAATAAATCCAACAAGAACTGAGCTACACGCTGCAATTTTTAAGCATTCTTTTCATAGCTACCATTTTATTTTGAGTAAATAACTTCGGTTTCTTTTTTTTTCTGGTTCTGGGGATAGAACTCAGGACCCCATACTTGCAAGGCAGGGGATGGCACCACTGAGTTACATTGCCAGCCCGACCCTTTTGTTTGTTTGTTTGTTTGTTTGTTATCAGAAAATAAAATTTTTTTATTTAAATCTTTATTGGTACAGTATATATGCATACATGTCATGCTCGCTCTCAGCATTGAGAATTTGTACCACTATATGACACTGTTTACTTCTCATTTTTTCCCATTTCCCTACCCACCTTGTAAATCCTCACCCCCTATATGCATAAACTTTCCTTTTTGTTTTTGAGACAGGGTCTCGCTTTGTGGTTCAGGCTGACCCTGAGCTCAGCCTCCAACTCACATCACAGCAATCCTCCTGCCTCTGCCTCCCGAGTACTGGGATTATAGGCATGAGCCACCACGCCCAGCAGTGTGGTATGTGGTACTGGTTGCTGCTGGGGTGAGTCTCCATGTCCAGTATTGTTATGTGGTTACCCGGGATCGAACTCAGGCCCTTGGCGGTTTCAAGACAGGCGCTGGAACCACTGACCTATATCCCTGGCCCAGCTTTCCATTTTTTTATTACCATTGCATTATTTTTCACCTTTTTCTTTATCCTGCATCTCTTTTCCTTTCGAATAATTTCTATCTCATAATATCTATTATATATTCTAGGACTCAATTACATCTTCATTTTCTCATACCAGAGAAAAGATATGATATTTATCCATTTGTGACCTATTTATTTCACTTATGAGTATGTTCTCAAGTTACTATCTAGAATATATAAGAAGTTTGAAAAAATCAGCCCTCCCAAATTTAAAGACCCAATTCAAAAATGGGCAGGTAAAATGAACAGACATTTTTCAGAGGAAGAAGTAAAAATAACTAAGAAGCATATGAAGAAATGCTCAACATCACTGGTCATTTGAGAGATGTAGTTGAAAACAACACTGAGATTTCATCTAATTCCACAAAGAATGGCTGCCATCTCAAAATTAGTCAGCAACAAATGCTGGCAAGGCTGTGGCAAAAAAAGAACCTTCTTCCACTGTTGGTTGGGAGTATAGACTCATATAACCATGCTGGTGATCAGTGTGGAAATCCCTCAAAAAACTAGGATTAGAGGTCCCATTTGACCCTGCTATTCCTCTGCTAGGTATATACACAAAAGAAAAGATTCATATCACAGTGACATATGTGCACCATGTTTATAGTAGCTCAGTTTGTGATAGCAAAATCTTGGAAATAACCAAACTGTCCATCAACTGGTGACTTAAGAGAGATGTGGTTCTTCTATAAAATGGAGTATTACTCTACCATAAAAATGATAAATTTGCCCTTGGTTTCCTTATCCTTTCTGGGTTTTTTCCTTAACAGGTTCAGCAGTCCATTTCTGAAATCTGTGTCAGAAAAGCAGGCCCCAGGATACATGGATGTGGTGAAAAGGTCAGTAAAAAGTGGTCAAGAAATTCTAGCTGCTTTTATTTTTATGTTTTAATCCTTTATTTCCCAACCATTAGGTTATTTTATTTACATTCAATACAAACTTTATAAGTTTGTAAAGTTAAGGTAGGTGCTGGAACCACTGAGTTATATCCCCAGCCCTCGACACTGTTCTTTTGTTGTTGTTGTTGTTTTGGTTTTTGTTATTGGGTATTAAGTCTAGGATGCTTATACTGAGCTACAGCCCATTTTTAAGATTTTGGAACAGATTTGCTAAATTACCCTGACTGGGCTCAAACCTGGGATCCTCTTGCAGCCTCCTAGAGTCCTGGGATAACAGGCATGAACCACGATGGCCAGATGTGACACTATTCTTTTGGAGTAAAATTAAAAATACAAAGGTCGGGGATTTAGCTCAGTGGTTCTGCCTCTGCTTTTCAAGCAAGAGGTCCTGGGTTCATTCCCCAGTAACCACATGCAAAATGCCTGGTATGGTCGCTCACGCCTATAATGCCAGCCCTTGGGAGGCAGAGGTAGGAGGATTGCTGTGAGTTCAAGGCTGAGTTCAGGACCAGCATGAACTTCAAAGCAAGATCCTATCTCAAAAAAAAAAAAAAAAAAAAAAATTAAGAGATCTGAAATGTCCCCTTCCAAAATTAAAAAGTTAAATAAAAATTGTTTAAATCCCCCAACAGTCTAATGTATTTAGAAGTGGGACTTTTGAAATGTGATTGGATTATAGAGACAGTGAACTCATTACTTCACTGATGAATTCTTAGCTTAATGTGCTGTACGATTTGGGGCTTGGGTAAAAGAAGTATGTCACTGGGGCCTTTAGGAAAGGATATACCTTCCTCGTTGGCTTTTCCCTGAGCCAGATTAAACCTTTTTTTGTTTTTTTTGAGACAGGGTCTCACTTTGTGGTTCAGGCTGGCCCTGAGCTCAGCCTCAAACTCACATCACAGCAATCCTCCTGCCTCTGCCTCACAAGTGCTGGGATTACAGGCGTGAGCCACCACGCCCGGCACTGTGGTATGTGGTACTGGTTGCAGCTGGGCGTGAGTCTTCACACTCAGCATTGTATGTGGTTACCGGGGAATCAAACCGGCCCCTTGCGCTTGCAAGACAGGCGCTGGAACCACTGAGCTAAATCCCCCTTTCCTCATTGAAGTTGTCTTGGATATTTAGTTCCAGTGACAGAAAAGTGCCTAATACAAAAAGTACCATATATTCATTCAGTTATAGGCACATTAGGCAAAAATGTTAACCCAAATGGCAGTTACAGACATTGAATAAGTGCAGTAGTGTGTGTGGGGGTGTGGTGTTTTGAGACAGTCCTGCTCTGTAATTCAGGCTGGCCTTGAATTCTCTGTGTAATTCTGGCTGTCCTCATACTCAGCAATCCTGCATCAGCCTCCCAAGTGCTGGGATTATAGGTGTGTACCACCTGGCAAGTGCAGTATTTTGGAATTTAATAGCATAATTCATCTAAAATGATGTCCTAAACAAATGTGGTAATAGACTATAAAAGATCACGGTAGGATATTGGAGCTTGTCTTAGTCTGTTTGTGCTGCTATGAGAAAATACTTCACTGTTTAACAAACAGTAGAAACTTCATATGGTTCTGAAGGTGGTGGAGTTCAAGGACAAATCCAAATGGATTTGTGTCTGGTAAGAGCTATTCTCTGCTTCCAAGATGCAGTTGCTTCATTTCACATGGGGAAAGTGACTGAAGGGCAAAAGTGCTTCCTTTAATCTCAGGCTATTTTATGAAGATGCTAATACTATTTTTGACAGTAAAGCCGTTGTGATTTAAATCACCTCCCAAAGGCCACACCTCCTAATACTGGGGATTAAGTTTCAACATGAATTTTGGAGGGGACACTATCATTCAAACTAGCAAAGACAGACTCATTCTATAAATGAGGAAAGTACGATTTTGGGATAGCACTTGCTTATGATCAGCTAACAGATAACAGCAGAACAAGAACAAAACTGTAGGTTATTTTAGTTCAATCCTCTGTGTACACTACTGTGCCTATTCTTTTTTTTTTTAGTTTTTTTGAGACAAGGTCTCGCTTTGTAGTGATTGTTCCTGAATTCTGCCTCAAATTCAGCAATCCTCCTGCCTCTGCCTCCCAAGTGCTGAGATTACAGGCATGAGCCACCACACCTAGCATTGTGATATTTGATACTGATTGCTGAGGAGTGTGAGTTACCATGCCTGGCATTGTTGTATGTGGTTATCAGAGATTGAACCCAAGCCCCTGTGCTTGTAAGGCAGGTGCCAGAACTACTGAGCTAAATCCCCAGCCCTTGTGCCTATTCTTTTTGTCTCATTAAATTATTATTTACTTTTAAAAAATAATTTAACATTCACTATATTCAGCTGAGTGTGGGTGGTGTACACCTGTGATCTCCACATTTGGAAGGCTGAGGCAAGAGGATCACCTCAAGTTTTAAGGCGAGCCTAAGCTACAGTGAGTGAGACACAGTCTAAAAAAAATCACTATACTGTTCATTTCCATGAAATGGATCTTAGCTTTCTTTTTTTCTTTTTTTTAGTTTTTTGAGACAAAATCTTGCTTTGTAGTTCAGACTGGTCCTGAACTCAGCTTTAAACTCAGCAATCCTCCTGACTCTGCCTCCTGAGTGCTGGGATTACAGGCGTCAGCTCCACTGAATTGCTGGTGGGCATGAGTGACAGATCTTAGCTTTTAATTTGTATTAGAGAAGTTGGTTAGATAGCTAACATATGACTACACATTATAAATAGGAAACAATGTGTAACAAACTGATTGCTGGATTGTCTTACAATTCTGGTACTTGAACTAGTAACTGTTCCTATATTAGTAAGGTTGCTTGGTCGGAGGGCTTTGGAATCAGGCTGCCTCTGAATTGGAATCCAGGCTGTATGTGGCTGGGCAAGTACTACTTTACCTCTTTAAATGTTTTTTCAGCGCTGAGGATTTAGCTCAGTGGTTCCGGCACCTGTCTTGCAAGCACAAGGACCTGGGTTCAATCCTCGGTTAACCATATACAATACTGGGTGTGGAGACTCATGGCCAGCAGCAATCAGTACTACATACCACAGTGCCAGGCATGGTGGCTCATGCCTGTAATCCCAGCACTCAGGAGGCAGAGGCAGGATTGCTGTGATGTGAGTTTGAGGTAGAGATCAGGGCCAGCCTGAACCACAAAAGCGAGACCCTATCTCAAAAAAAAAATGTTTTTTCATTTGACAAATGGAGATGATAATAGTACCTATCCCTACTTGACTTTTTTTTTGAGACAGAGGTCTCACTTTTTTGTAGTTCAGGCTGGCCCCAAACTCACTATGTAGCCCAGGCAAGCTTGGAACTACAGCAATCCTCCTGCCTCTGCCTCCTGAGGGCTTGGATTATAGGCATCAGCCACCACACCCAGCATTGTGGTACGTGGTACTGCTTGCTAGTGGGCAAGAGTCACGACACCTGGCATTGTTGTAAGTGGTTACTGGGATCAAACTCGGGCCCTTGTACTTGCGAGGCAGATGCCAGAATCACTGAGCCAAATCCTTGGCCCCTTACTTGATTTTTAAACTTTTTTTTTTTTTTTTTACAGTACTGGGAATTGAATCCAGGGCCTCACTTTGGCAAACACTTCCATAGAGCCATATCTCCAGCTTTTTAAAAATTTTATTTTGAGGCAGGGTCTCATTCTCTTGCCCAGGCTGGCCTTGAACCCACGATCCTCTCACCTCTGCATCCCAAATAGTTGAGATTTCAAATATATACTAGTGAGCCTGGCTTCCTGTCTTTATTCAAGAGCCTGAGGCAGAGGGACCTGGAGTTCTAGGCAAGTCTAGGCAATGTAGCAAGACTCCTTCTCTTAAAATAATAATAGTAACAATAAGTACCTTATATATGTATTGGAAAGATTATTTGAAAAGGGTTACTATTTTTAGTAACTGTTTTCATTAAGAACCAGGTAGTTTTCCAGAAGAATGTGTTATGTCACCACATCTTCCACATTAAAGTTTGAAGTCTGATTTTTCTTGACCATCTGTAGACCCATGGATTTAACTACCCTGAAGAGGAATCTGTCTAAGGGACGGATCCATACCATGGCCCACTTCTTGAGAGACCTGATGCTGATGTTCCAGAATGCTGTGATGTACAACGACTCTGATCATCATGTGTATCATATGGCTGTGGAGATGCAGCGGGAAGTCTTGGAACAGATTCAGGTGTCACAAAGAGCCCCAAGAGAAAAGGGGGAGGTAGCCTCTGCAGTTTGGCTTTGGAAAGTCTAGAAGGGTGGTGCTATGCTCTTGTGTTCTCAGAGTTTATTTTCAGACCTTAAGGGCTGATGTTGTACCTACTGGCTTAGAAAACACTGAAACAGTAGGTCCCATTTAATGCACAATAAATAAGGTAGACTAGAAAAGCAAGTGGCAAGAGAGTTGGGAATCGCTAAGTAGTGGGAGCTTCTGCTTCTAGGGCCTCAAGTTGAAGGTCCCAAAATGAAAAACAGAAGCTGGAGTTACTGGCCATTTTTCACTTACTACATCCATTGATATTAATGTACATTCACATTTTCCCACCTTTAAAGGATAACGTATACAACAGTAGTTTCTTTTCTGGGCATCATCCTTCTTGAGTGGGGATGAAAGGTGGGGGTAGTTTTTTGAGACAGGATATCACTATACAGCCCAAGCTGTCCTCAAACTTGTGTCCCCCCTGCCTGAGCCTCCCAAGTACTGGAATTACAGGCATGCTCCACCATATCCAGCCTAGCATCATCCTTTAAGAAAAAAGAAAAGGTCAAATTTATTTGCCAAAAAAAAAAAATTGCATTTAATCCTTTGTATTATTTAATCCTTGTAAGATTCATAGCTTTCTCTTCTTTGACAGGTGCTGAATATATGGTTAGACAAAAGAAGAGACATAAGTAAGGAATGAGTATCAGCCAACCCAGTGGATGGCAGAAATCTGTTTTGTTAACCTGGAGATGCTCCCACAAACCATTTTTGAAGTTTGAACCTTCTCTTAAGACTAATTACCTCACAACCAAGGAGCCTAAGATACCTTGTAGTCTAGTGTTTTTAAAGCAACAGTGTTGTGAGAGAGCTGAGATTTGGGTTTATGCCATTAATATTGCCCATGTTTTTGTTCCATAGGCTTAATTTGGAGGTAAACATTTTACTGCTGTTGAATAAATAAATATTTCATAAACCAGATTTTTTGTTAATGATTATAGAAGCCAAGAATAGTGGGACAGCATCACTTGTGGAAACAAATTAAATAGTTGACTCAGGTTTTATATATGCTATCTGGAAGTGACTGGAATACCCTGGGGGGTGACTGACTTGTCACAAAAAATAGGAATAATTGAAGAGTTCTTCAAATAGACAGGAGCTTAAAATAAACTATAACTGGGCCTGGTGGCACAGGATTGTAATCCCCATACTCTGGAAAGCTGAAGCAGGGGTGTCACAGACTTGAACCCCGCCTGGGCAAAGAAGCACTTAGCAAGACTATGGGGACAAAATAAAAGGCTGGGGATTTGGATGAGTGTGGGCCCCGGGGTACCATTCACAGTGCCCCCTCAAGATAAATTATGACAAAACTGTTAGAAAACACCTAGTGCACTAAGATTCATGAGGAAAGTAAAAACGCCGGTGACCGATTTCCCTTTGTTAAAATTACTGTAAATTGCGTTACTGGGATTGGCCTTCTACAGCCACCGTCCTATGGCAAACTGGAGCTTCAAGTTTCCTAGCAACAAATTGCGGTGGAGTTGGAAGGGCAGGCCCGGAGGTGAGTGCCAGAGGCAGGAGGACCTTGTTTTCCAGTCAGACGTTACGGGTCGAGTGTACCTAGCGGGTCTGTTCGGTAGGGTGGTTAGCTGGGGTCACACTGCTGTTGCTGGAGTGGGATGCAGTGTTGCGAACTGGACCTGACCAGTCTCCTACCTTCGCCCCCCCCCCACTGCTGTTGTTGCTGCGGCCACCAGGGGTCTCTTCTCGGTTCTTTGTTACTTATTTTAAAACAGGGTCTCGCTCTGTAGCCTAGCCTGGCCTGGGACTCGCTGCAGTCCTGCTGCCTCTGCCTCCCCCGTGCTGGAATTGTAGGTGTGAGCCCCCACGCCGCCCAGCTCGCCCCTTGGTTCTGATCCTGTGAGCCCTGGTCTTGAGGACTCAATTGCACACAGAAGAAATCATTGAGACACTATTTGTAGAAAATTTGTCAGTTTGTACTTTTATAAATTAACAAAATCTGGCAACTAATCCTGCTGTTCTTAATCACAATTACATTGAATTTGGAATGGAGAATGTATGTCATTGCAGTTGATGTCTATCAAGAAACTTAGATTGTACCTGGAAAAGCCAACATGGAGCTATCAATGCCCCTGCCTCAGATCTATGTAGAAAAAACTCTGGCCATTATCAAACCCGATATTGTTGACAAAGAGGAGGAGATACAAGATATTATTCTCAGATCCGGATTCACCATTGTGCAGGTAACATGGAATTATCACACTGTTTTTAAATCTTTGCTCCCTCCTCCCCTTTAACATTGCTATGTAAGAGTCTGAGATGGAGCTCAGTGCTGCCTGGCAAGCACAAGATCTTGAGTTCAATCCCTGGTTCTGCAAAATAGCGATGTAAGTGTGTGCCCCCATTTACATCCATAATGTTAATCATTAATTTCAGTTTAGTTTCTAAATGTAAAAGTTATATATTATAGTTTTTGTCACTTCAAAAAGGTATAAAACGGAGTCAGGTGTGAGTTTGAAACCAGCCTGGACAACACAGCTGGGCTACATATTGAGTTCAAGACTAGCCTAAACTACATAGTGAGACCCCGTCCCCCCTAAGAAAAGATATAAAATGAGATAAAATTGCCTCCTTCTTCATCTGCCCCACTTTGCTCTTCCAGGAATTTTCTGTTCATAAACTTGTCTTCCTCATAAAATAGAGCTGTTCCCTTCCCCAACCCTATTTATAAAGTCCCTTAGGTAGCATTCTAGATCATTACATCTAAATTTAGCACATCCTAGTTTAATTTTTTTTTTTTTTTTTTTTTTTTTTTTGAGACAGGTTCTTGCTATGTAGTTCAAGCTAGACTTGAATTTATTATGTAGCCCAGGCTGGCCTCCAGCTCAAGCTGACCCTCCTGCTTCAGCCTCCCAAGTGCTAGGATTACAGGCATGAGACACCACTCATGGCCTTTTTTTTCCTGTATTGGGGATCAAACTCTGGACCCTGTGCTTAGGAGGTAGGCACGGCACCTGAGCTAAAGCACTGGCCCTGTCATCCTAATCTGTGAGAAATATTCTCCTATGCAATTTATCTAATTTTAAAAATTTATATATTTGATTTCCTATTGGAGGTCTTTTAGGCAGTTGATTTTTATTTTCAGTTGTAAACATTTAATGACAAGTCTTATCTTTGTTCCACAGTGTGTAAGCATTTTTATTTTAGAAGTTTGAAAGTAAATATTAAAAAGTAAAGATTGTGAGATGAGGACTGGGGCTTTAGCTTAGTGGTTCTGGCATTTACCTTGCAAACACAAGGCCACTAGTTTGATCCCCAGTAACTGCGTACAACAATACCGGGCATGGAAATAAATAAATAAATAAAACCTAAAATAAATAAATAAATAAACAATACCGGGCATGGTATCACATAACACAGTGCTGGGTGTGTTGGCTCCTGTCTGTCATCCCAGCATTTAGGAGGCTGAGGCAAGAGGATCACTGTGAGAGGAGGGTTGCCTGGACTACATAGTGAGCTCAGGACCAGCTTGTAGATCATTACATCTAAATTTAGTTCATCCCTGCAAAGGGAGACA
The DNA here is from genome assembly GCA_004026965.1 of Petromus typicus. Taxonomy (NCBI): domain Eukaryota; kingdom Metazoa; phylum Chordata; class Mammalia; order Rodentia; family Petromuridae; genus Petromus; species Petromus typicus. The sequence goes on from PVIR01031676.1 coordinate 15,527, forward strand.
GTGAGATCCTGTCTCCAAAAAAAAAGATTGTCAGGGCTGGGGATATAGCTCAGTGGTTCTGGCGTCTGTCTTGCAAGCACAAGGACTGGGGTTCGATTCCCCAGTAACCACATACAATACTGGGCGTGGAGACTCATGCCCAGCAGCAACCAGTACCACATACCACAGTGCCGGGCGTGGTGGCTCACGCCTGTAATCCCAGCACTCGAGAGGCAGAGGCAGGAGGATTGCTGTGATGTGAGTTTGAGGCTGAGCTCAGGGCCAGCCTGAACCACAAAGTGAGACCCTGTCTCAAAAAAAACCAAAAAAAAAAAAAAAGTGGGGGTAGCTCAATGCAGATACCCTGGGTTTGAGCCCCAAAATACACAGAAACCCTATTGTTAATAATACACACAATAGTTAAGTGGCTAGTGTTAATTATAAATTAAAAATTAGTGTATATAACATTTAACCTACTGTAGACCAAAGGCAGCATGGTTATCCTATGCTCTGGCTACTTTTTAAAAAATATGGTAAAAGAAACAATATTTACCATTTTAATAATCAAAGGTGGAGTTCAGTATCCTTAAATGCATTTTGTGTGATGTCACCATTGCCCATCTCCAGAACTTTTTCATCTCAGACACTGTGCCCTTAGAAAATGACTCCTTCTTTTTCTTGGAAACCACTCTTCTGCCCTCTTTCTCTAGGAATATGAGTACAGCTATTTCAGGTAAGTGAAGTCATATAATATTTGTCCTTTTGTACTGTATGTTGTAAAAATAGGCTTTATCAGAGTCAAGAGTCCACTGAACATAGAGCTTTCTTGCCCATCTAGGACGAACATTTGAAAACTGGCCTGTCTTTTCAGTAGGTGGCAGTCTTTTCTTTGTTACAGACTATAACTTCTCTTCCTGATACTATTTGATATTATTGCTTCTTTTTGTGTCAGCCTGATTTCAAAAAATTTCATGTGATCAAATTACCAGGGGAATCCTTGATTCATTAAATGAGTTTAAAAGATGAACTCTTAATTTTTAAAATTATACTGCATCAACTAGCATGCCTGTGAAAGGTAGCTTCCTCTGCTTGTTAAGAAGCATGTGGCAGAGGCCGGGAAGTTAGCTCAGTGGTTCCAGCGCCTGTTTTGTAAGCGCAAGGGCCCGGGTTGGATTCCCTGGTAACTACATACAATACTGGGCGTGGAGACTCACCACAGCAGCAACCAGTACCACATACCACAGTGCTGTGCCTGGTGGCTCACGCCTGTAATCCCAGCACTCGGGAGGCAGAGGCAGGAGGATTGCTGTGATGTGAGTTTGAGGCTGAGCTCAGGGCCAGCTTGAACTATAAAAGTGAGACCCTATCTCAAAAAAAAAAAGAAGCATGTGGCATACTGGAGATGGTGGAAGGAGGTAGACTGGTGGGCCACAGGGGTATCTGAGAGCTCTTCTAGACTGCTGTGGAACCCAGGAAAGCTCCATTACTTTGGTGGGAAGAACTCCGCCTCATAGCAGGTCTGGCAGGTAAAACTTTCATTTTCAAGATGAAAAGCTCATCAAACTCACCTGTGCTTATAACAGACCTGTGTGAATTCACCATCTTACCCTGAAAATACTGTAGTTCACAGAAGCAAACCTGTAAGGGCAACACTTACATTAAGGAAATCACGATCTTCAGTTAATTACTGCTACAGTGTCATACAAATCTTAAAGTAAAAAAAGACCAGAAAATTTCAAAGAAACCATCTTCAATACAAAAGTTTGTATTTATTTATTTATTTGAAACAGGGTCTCACTTTGTAGTTCAGGCTGGCTCTGAGCTCAGCTTCAAACTCACAACACAGCAATCCTCCTGCCTCTGCCTCCAGAGTGCTGAGATTACAGGTGTGAGCTACCCGGCCCTTGCGCTTGCAAGATGGGTGCCAGAACCACTGAGCTAAATCCCTGGTCCCTATATTTATTTATTTTCGAGACAGGTTCTTGTTATGTAGTTCAAGCTGATCTTGAGCTTACTATGTAACCCTAGCTGGCAATGAATTGTGATGATCTTTCTTCTCAGCCTCCTGAATGCTGAGAATACAGGTGTCCACCACTACACCCTGCAATTTTTTTTTAAACTAAGGATTGAACCTAGAGTCTTTGCATTGAGATATATTTCTGGACCTTTTAAAAAATGTTTTAAACTTTTGAGACAGTGTCCTGCTTAGTTATTAAATTATTGCTCCAGACTTGGCTTGAACTTGCAGTCCTCCTGACTCACCCTCCTCGAATGCTGGTGTTTGCAATCTCAAGAACAACCTTTGCCTTATAAGTTGCAGCTGTCTATGTCTGAAGAAAATAAGAAATCAAGCCTTATTTAATTAATAGTCTACACTATTACAAATGAAGAATGTATAGGTACGTATAACTTTTCTCTAGAATATCTTTTTAAAAATTTTATTTTGCAGCAGTGGGGATTGAGCTCATGGTTTTCCAACTGACGTACATACTGACCACTTTTTAAATTTTTTTTTTTTTTTTTTAGGTTTTTTGAGACAGGGTCTCGCTTTGTGGTTCAGGCTGGCCCTGAGCTCAGCCTCAAACTCACATCACAGCAATCCTCCTGCCTCTGCCTCCCGAGTGCTGGGATTACAGGCGTGAGCCACCACGCCCGGCACTGTGGTATGTGGTACTCAGTTGCTGCTGGGTGTGGGTCTCCACACCCAGTATTGTTATGTGGTTACCGGGGAATCGAACCTGGGCCCTTGCGCTTGCAAGACAGGCGCCAGAACCACTGAGCTAACTCCCCGGCCCCCCACTTTTTAAATTTTAAGATGAAGTCTCAACAAGTTGTTCCAGCTGGCCTCAGATGGAGACTCCTCTGCCTTCACTTCCTGGATAGCTAGAGTTACAGGCATGGGCCACTTGGCCCTGCTGAGATTTCATTTCTATTTCTATTTCTATACTTAGATAGAAAATAAAAATGAAGGCTGCAGTATACCTAAATAAATGCTATCATGTCTTTTTTTTTTTTTTTTTTTTGTACTGGGGATTGAACATAGACCTCTGCACTAAGCTGTATTCCCTGCCCTTTTTTATTTTTTATTTAAAGGCAGAATCTCACTAAATCAGTAGGTTGCCCGTTCTGGGTTAGAACTTGCATTTCTCCTCTATTTGCCTACCTGAGTGCTAGGATTATAGGCATGCACCACTATGACTGGCTAGAATTACAATATTAGAACAGATCTCAGCACCTTTTCAATAATAACTGGGCCTTGGGCCAGGGATTTAACTCGGTGATTCTGGTGCCTGCCTTGCAAGCACAAGGTCCCAAGTTCATTCCCTAGTAATCACATACCACAATGCTCTACATGGTGGCTCACATCTGCAGGCAGAGGCAGGAGAATTGCTGAGAGTTCAAGGCTTGCCTGGGTTACATAGTGAGCTCAGGACCAGCCTGAACTACAAATCATGACCCTGTTTCAAAAAATAAAGTGAAAGGGCCGGGGAGTTAGCTCAGTGGTTCCGGCGCCTGTCTTGCCAAGCGCAAGGGCCCGGGTTTGATTCCCCGGTAACCACATAACAATACTGGGTGTGAAGACCCACACCCAGCAGCAACCAGTACCACATACCACAGTGCCGGGTGTGGTGGCTCACGCCTGTAATCCCAGCACTCGGGAGGCAGAGGCAGGAGGATTGTGATGTGAGTTTGAGGCTGAGCTCAGGGCCAGCCTGAACTACAAAGCGAGACCCTGTCTCAAA
>PVIR01031677.1:0-19224 GCA_004026965.1 Petromus typicus
TAGTTATTTAGCCGCTCTGTAAATGTGTGGATCTCAGGGTTTTGATGGAAACTCACTATGTTTGGGATTTTTAAAATAATTAAAAATTTCTTGTTGTATATATCAAGACTTTCAATTTTACTTTCAGTTTTTATACAACATAACTTACAGTGGTTTCTAGTGGTAATCTTTCTGACATGTTACCCTGCGCTTTGACTTTGTTAAATTACGTGCTATTCAAACTAAGAGTAGTTGATTTAATACTGCAAAATAAACATTAAAATCATTTATCAAAATAATACATATGACTAAATAAATATGAAATAAGTGAGAGTGATAAGCAGGAAAATTAAAAATACATGAAGTCCATACAAAAAAAAAGAAAAGAGATACATATAGAAAATGTATATGGCATGGTGGTTTTCATAGCTGATCTTTAATTAGAATTCTATATTTTCTGGTGATCAAAGTGAAAACAAATGATATTAAGATATATACAGTTTCTTAGTGTATTCAAAGCTTTTTCACATGTATGGTAATTCATAGGAAGCCCATGATATTTTAAATACCAGTATTCTCAATAAATATTAGTACAGCAAAGTGATAATTATTCCTCGAACATTAGCCTTTAGAATGTTCACAACTTCTCATATGTTAGGAAAGGAAAAAAGCTGAGATGCATCATTGATTTTCACTTTAATATTTAGTGAAAATAGGTGGATCATTCACTGACATTTTTGCAGGCTGGCTGATCTGTCTCCCAATGCAGGCCACAAGATGCTACAATTCTCCCTGGCAAGGCAAGAAAGAGCCATCTCTGAAAGGCTCAGTAGGGTGACCAGCTGATGAGGTGACTTTCTCCTGTGAGCAGTAATAATGGAGTGCCTGCTGCTTCCCAGAGCTCTCTGTCTTCTGGGGGTAGTAGGAGTGCGGGGTGCCTTTCAGATACTCAGGGTTTTCATTAGGATGAAAGTGCTAATTCCATACCTTCATTTCAGGTTCATCAAACTATAATTTTAGTCTTCTCTCTATTATGATGTCAAAAAATAAAAATGAGAACTGCATGACTCTTATCCATAACTTAAAAATGACAAAAATAAATAATTACAAAGATATTAGATGGCAAAAGTCTTCATTTCTCTTTGCTGTAGTATGTTTATGGAGAACCAATCAGATTTTGACTGACGGTAACATGATAATTTCACAACAGCTTGGTTGTACATCACTAGTAATTGCTGTAAATAGGTGTCATCTCAAAAGGTAAATTATCTTCTCTGTAACCATTGTCCTTTATTATGTGCCTGTTTATGTTGAAGTTCCCCTTATGTTGTTTTGTCTTGGAAACACTTCAAGGAGAACTATTTGAAAGAAAGTACTGTTTATTGAACAAATAAGTAAAATATAAAAACAAGGCACTACAGTCCAATGTAGTTTTTTCACAGAGTATTAGATAGTGAATTATTTCATCAGTTTATTATGGACAAATGTAAGCAATTTCTCAGAAATAACTGGGCTAATTAGAAATTCAGCTTGAACTTTATGAGGCATGGCCTTTATTTTCTGTACCCATGTAGATCGCCTGTACCCACACAAAAGATGTGAAAACTGCACCGTTCATGGTTCAATAGAGACAAATTGAAACATTTCATCTCCAGAAGAAATTGTTCAGTTTGAATTATCTGGCGTGCCTCTAATTTTCAATTGTATCCTGTCATCTGGTCTTTTTACAAGCATTTTCTTCAGGCTACAGATAATGAGCCCTGACTGTGTTTTTCAACATCTTTTCATAAATAAAGAAACAAGTACAAGAAGAAAGACATTTTGTCTGGTGTTTATTGTTATGTATCTGATACTTAGTTTTGCAAATGGCAGTATATTGAAGCGGGTACCATTACAAATTGTAGCTTAGTCAAACAATTGTAAAATAGTCCAACTGCATAGCATCAATTATTTACGCTAATGTTAAGTAATAACAACAGATTCTGCACCCATTTTCTGTTGCAAGAAGCTCTGCTGATATTATTCAAAAAGAAGTCTTGAGAGGTTACGCATTATGGGGGTGTTTCTGATTAGGGAGCCCCAGCATGGAGAGAAAGCCGTGATCTATGAGCAGAGTTTTACGTTCTTTATGTTGGCTTCTCTCCTTCAGGGATTCCTATTGCAAAAGGGATACAAACTATGTAAAATAAAGTCTCTCAGGTATTTGGTACCTTGAGACCCTTACAATGAGGTGCTGAACATCTGCGTGTGGTGAAGAATCGTGGAAACGTTTTGCAGAAATGTGCAGCGCGTAGCTGGCAGCGTTTAAGACGTGTCCAACACGCATCTGTGGAACAGTACCTCATTTGGGGTTTCCTTACATAAAAAGGAAGATGGAGTGAATTCGCTTTACAATATGTCTTTTAAAAGTTTTATTTACTTCTCTGAGTGTCCTTTGCTTCAAGTCATGAATGCTATGAGCAGGCAGTGAATTAGATGCTTTTAAGAAGAAACATATCATGCACAAGGGCACCATCAAAGCTGTGATAGATAAGTTCAGATCTGTCTAGTGCTCTTGGTTTATTGGTCCCTCAGGGACTGCCTGGAAAGTACCACAGGAAAGATATTTTTAGGCTGTAGGCAGCTGAAGGGCTACAATGAGATCACTTATTAATCTTTAAACAGTACTGCCTGCTATTGTATGTGTGGTTTAGAGCCCAATTTATCTTACTTTCTACAGCTACTATGATATAAAGTCATATTCATAAGTGCAACCAAACAAAATCATAATAAAAGGTGAAGAAAAGCACTGTGAAGTATGAAATTTTGTTCATTCACATAACTATATATTAATATGAAGCTCGTAAGTTAATAAAGGTGTATAGTGTCCGTGTGTGTGTGTGTGTGTGCGTCTGTGTGTAGTTTCCTTTGTTGTACTCTTCTGCATGGGAAACCTGAGTCCTTTGCATATTTTGAAAATAATTTAGGGAAAAGTCATTAATCCTATTCTAGATCAGAGAAAATTCTGTCTAGTTTAATTTTTCTGTGCTTTATTAAAACACATTATGAAGAAATGTAAGTTTTTTAAAGTGAAGTTTGAATACCTAGTAAACAACACTTTGTCTATATCTACATGTTATCATAATCTTTTGTAATGATTTATTTGGGTATCTCTTTGGATTTAAGATCATCAGTCTATAGACATGAAAGATTATAAAATATAAAGTCCAAAACCCTCAGGCTATATGCATAGAATACCTCATTAAATATTTTCTATCAGATATTAAAATTATGTCATCAGTCAAATCTGTAAAAACAAACATTCCAGTATTCAACTGTAATAAAAGAGAGAACAATGTATCAGTGTTCATATCTAAGCCAATAATTATACCATGGCTAGTCATATCAAGTGCAGGGCCAATAGTAATATATGATGTTGCTAATTTTGCTTCAGCTTGTTGGGGAATTAGTACTGTATGCTTTCATGAACTATATTGCCAGTTTTTATTTTAGCCTGAAAAAGAGGACCATATTCATGGGCTTATTTTCTCAATTTGCAAACCTACACAATTCTGACTTTGCAGTCATAACTGTCTTTAAAGAGACAGGTTAAAAACGGGCTGGCCTTTTGTTACACTGTAGTTGTCCTTTGCATGCTACTATTCTGTGTACCCATCCTGCATCAGAACAGAACAACATTATCAGCCTGATGGCTGTCAGATCACGCTGTGGCTTTGGGCCCGCCGGGGAACAATAGACACAGCTTCTCTAGCAGCAGAGATCGGAAAGAAAGGCCAGAACAGAACTGTGACCTTTCTGTTCATTAATCATATAATTATATGAGTTGCTGTTGGTAACTCTCAGCTTTTAGTATTTGACTGTCAAGGGTAGTTAATGAAGTTCATAATGATAATGTTATATCAATAACTCATTCAGGTAATGAGGTATCCATTGTGTCTACTAGTGTAACTGTGAGTGGATGGTCTCATTTAATTTTTTTAATCTTGAGCTTGGGATATAGTCAAACCTTTTAAAAAGTAGCATTCAGACTTACCATCTCAATTGTCACAGTCTTGTTGATCACTTCTGATCTATAATAATTCCTATATCATACCAATTAAAGGCAATAGCTTCTATTAATTAATGATAAATCATGCATTGTTTTTCTATGATGACATGTTCATACAGCATTACATTTATAAAATGCCACAGTTTTTATAATTTCAGAACCAGATTTATTATACTCTGAACTCTATAAACAATAAGCAAGAATTTATTTCACAACAAAATTTTTAGCCAAAAACTTCATTTTTAGCTGTTGGGAGACACAGTGCCATATGTTGTTTTCCACAGTCTAACAATGGGATGCACCTTCACGATGAAGTCTGGATTTCTGCCAGAAAGGGAAGTGATATAATCCTTCTGATGAACTGTGAAATCTCTCACTCTCACACTGTCTTACCCAGCAGAAAATGAGCATTCTTCATGGACCGAGTGATCAGGGGTCTGACAATTAAAAAAAAAAAACACCCAAATTCAGTAGCAGGTTAATTACTAATTCTAAAATATTTCTGCATTTTTAAAAAACGGAGGAGGTAGATTTTTTAGACATGTAACCCAAAGCCATGCAGTGTTACTTTCCTTCTTTCATGGAGTTGACAAGCCTTAGTCAGGTCCTGTAAACACTCTTTGATGAAGAGTGAGTGCTGTTGTGAGCAGCATTTTTTAATTACACAGAAATCAATGAAGGTGGCTTTTGGGGCTTATTTGGGCTTTCATTGTTTACCTTGTGGTGGTGGAAACATTCATAAATATAAGAAATAGTAACTCAATTTTAGAGGCTGTATGTACATAGTATCTTATGCATACTTGATTATTTTTGTAATATATCTTAACCTTTGTAAGGCTGTGGTGTATATGACAATAACTGAAATTGTTTTTAAAAATTTTAGGACAGAACTGCTTATCAATACATTGCACGTGCTGAACAAAAAATAGGACATGGGCATCTGATTTCATAAACTGAGTGCAAATGGCACAAAATCAAATGAAACCTCACACCTCCCTCGGCACAGGAAGTAGGGATCGACAGAGTCATGGTACCTCACAGAAATACAGGGCTGCAGGGAAGATTGACTAGTGTCCCTCACACTAGTGTGTACAGAAAGAAATGAGAATCACCCACTTTGGACATGTTTTTTTTTCCAATTTCCATCACAGATCTGAGTAGGAAGAGAGCAACACTGCAGGCTCCACAGACCGCTTAGAGATTTCAATACATCTTTTGGCCTTGTTGATGGAAGATCATTAGCATCTTTTGAGTTTTTCACGTGCTGAGAGGAAAATACGTCTATTTATTATTCACATTTTTGTTTTTGTTGTGACAACTCACTTTTATAGGTGATTTTTTTTTGTAGAGAAAGACAATTTACAAAAAGAAGTTTAGTTTCTTTTTCACTCCCCATTCACTTTTAAAATCCACATCTTCCCTTTTTTTCTTAATTGAAATCTTTATTGGTACATACACATCTTGATTGCACTCAACATGGAGAATTTGTACCAGTATATGACACAACTTAATTCTCATTTTTCTCCATACCCCTACCCACCCTACTACCCCTGCCCCCATATATATAAGCTTTGTTTCCTTTCTTTTTTGTTATAATCTCATTGTTTTTCCCCTCATTATTTACCCCTTCACCGCATTACACACTTGTTTCCTGAAATCCTGGGAAACTGCATGCGCTCCCCAGGTAGACAGGACTGGATGGATCCAAACTCCAGGACTTAACTGTGAAACACACTTAATGCTGGGCAACTTCTTTCAGCCTTTCCTGTATCATTCATTGTCTCCCTGTGGGATTGTCAGCATTGAGAACAGAAGTCAGCAGTAATATCAGATACTGAGTAACCATTTACTAAACAGTTATTGATGTTATTGATGTTATTTTCCAAGTTTAGTGGGCTTGTTCAATTCACACTGTCATTACTCCTTTTTAAGAATCTTTGGGTTTTTTTTGCCTTTTTCAAGCTTACATAGGCTCCCTGTACTGTGATTGGCTCCAGGCGCTTTGGGCTCCTTTTCTCTCACAGATAGATCCTCTCTCTTCCCGGGTAGACCATTACCTTTAAGTACCCTCTACTGTGGTGCAAAGAAGAGTAACAGATCAAAGTATTTATTTCTTTACATTCTTTAGAACCTTCTCAGACTTTTTCTTGTCTTTCCCTATATCATCATATACATGAGTGCATACCTCTGTGATACTGCAAACAGCAGGATGCGATATTGTTTCCATGTTTGTCTTCTCAACTTGGAAGCGATCTCGTTGCTAACTGTATTGCTAACTGTATCTCTTTGCTAACTGTATCCCTGAGGTATGGTGTTTAGGAAGTGAGCAGAGATTACGTGTGTGTGTGTGTGTGTGTGTGTGTGTGTGTGTGTGTGTGTGTTACATATCACCTATAAGGATGTGCAAAAGAATGACTGAAATTAGCATTCCTCCCATCCCTCTGAGGACTTCCCTGGCTCTTTTCCATAATTCTGTCTGCAAATACAGACAATCTTTCAACTTCTGCTTTCAGTCTTTCAATGTGCTCCATCCTCAGTCGCCCTCGTTTCCGAAACTTGAAGTGCTCTGTGGATTCAGAACAGTGTAATGTTGGTCAGCCAAACATTTCGACTGCAGTGAAACATACGATCTTAATCAAGCTTTGTTTCTCCACTGCAAACTCTCTCAGTTCACCTGCTATTAACATTCAACATGAAGACTTTTTTTTCCTATAGCAACACTTCTTGCTCATTCTTAAGATAAGAAATCAAATATTTATAACATCATGTTATATTTCTGTAGAACTTTATTGCTTATAAGCTTCTTACCATATGTCATTTATTCTTGCCTTTAAACAATCTTCAGGTGATGCTAATATTCCAGATTTCTCTAAGAAACTTTGTTGTCCAGTTCTACCAAACTTTCCAAACTCTATGCAATTTATAATAATCACAAAAGCTACTGTTTATCTGTACCCTCCTTTACCTTTTGTGTGTTATTCCTTCCTATAACAATGATATAAGGTTGTTATTTTTCACAGAAGGTGCAGTGGATTTCAATGGTTAAGAAATCTGACAGTCGCTTGACTTTTTTAATGTGTTTTTTTAAAAAAAAAACACATTAATTCTTTCTTCAATCTTGCACCAAAACACTTGCCAAAATAATCTTACTGCACAGTTTCTAGGTTAGCATCGCTCATAGCATACTTTTAAGAAATATTCACAACTTGTGGATGATGCTGGAAATATTACAAATTTCCTACTCTGGCAGTTGTAAAGTGGTCCTGAAATACATTTAAAGCCTATATTATGCCATTTACTCAACATTTACATTTAACTCTCATCCATCCATCTTTTAAACTTTCCAACATGAATTTTTACTTGTACCATCATTTCCATCCAAAAACCTGTGTCTTCCAATCCACTTTGGAGATCCATGTCCAAATATCCTGCACCGAAGAATCTTGAACCTACAAAGTTGACAGAGTCCTCAGCTGAACTCCCATTATTTTTGTACTTTCTGGATGGTGCTTTGAAGATTCTTCCTTTTTTTTTCTGAAATAGGATCTCACTTTGTAGTTCAGGCTGGCTCTGAGCTCACTATGAACCTGAAACTCACAGCAATCATCCTATCTCTGCCTCCTGAGTGCTGGGATTATAGACAGGAGCCACCATGCATGGCACTGTAGTATGTGGTATTGATTCCTGGTGAGTGTGAGTCTCCATGCTCAGCATTGTGGTATGTGGTACCTGGGATTGAACTCGGGACCTTGCATGTGACAGATGCCAGAATGAGTAAGCTATATCCCCAGCCCAGGAGCTATTATTTTTTGATTGCCCAAGCTCAATCCTCGGTACTGAGGCAGAAAGAGAGAGAGAGAGAGAGAGAGAGAGAGAGAGAGACAGAGAGACAGAGAGAATAGAACTGACATAAAAGAGCTGGTCTGAATTTATACATCTTTTTACTTGGGAAATGTTCTTTGGATTGTACATATGTTGTGAGTGAAATTTTTACAATTTGAAGAGCTAGTGTAGGCAGAATTTAGTGCTTTGTTCACACCATGAATAATATGCCAAGGAGTAAGTAGTACATTATAACCTTGATAGCCATCCATGTTATTTTTCTGTAGGTTGAGTGCAAATTTCTGTCCCAATCCATGCTACCACATTGATATTTTCCCTGTGGAATAGCTGTGAGTCTTAAAATTAAAGATAAAAGGATAATTTGACAATTGTTCATAAATAAATGTCTATGGCATATGTTAGGCTCTAATGACATTGATTCTGAAAAAGTTCACCAGGTAGAAATCCTTAGCTTATAATGGATGAGTAGTAGATACACACTGGATGTGTAGTGAACATCAATATAGAGTAATATCCATCTCCTTGGGCTTACCAAGTTGTTCCTTATTTGGGTAGAACATTTGTCTCCAAACTGGGTAATGGGTCACTGTGGTCTTGGGAGCTGTCCTTTTTTTGTAAAACTAAATTCCTTTAAAATTAGCTTTTCTAGATTTATGATACTTAACTTTTATTTTAATAACCTCTTACATATTATGTTGAATCAATTCTTTTTATTTGGTTAATGAATTTTATTTCTGTTTGTAATACAGTTGGGTGAGATAGTCAATTGCTACTTTGAATAACACTTCATGCTTTAATTCCAGACACGAATATGTGAAGATAATAACTGAGGCATCATGTTACCAGTGGAAAATGAAGCTTCTAAAATCATACTTGATTAAACTAAAACTGTTCACTTGAATTTGAATTCTTAGGGATCAATATTCATATGTTGCAACACTATGATGAATACAGGTGACATTTGCTCAAACAACATAATGCGTGGAGCTGATAGTGGAAACACAAACAGCCAAATGAGGGGTGTGGTGACATCTCTCTGGAGTCTGTGGTAATCTCTTGTGCAGACCGTGTGTTGATAGATGAGGTGCTGTTCCTGTGAGGCTGGACCCTGCTCCCCAGCACCGGCTGAGGCACTCAAAAGACAACAACAGTAGGTATCCAGAGAGGAAATAAGATGCTACAAGAAAAATAAATGCAAGGATCAATTAGTTTATTAATTAATTAATTGTTTTTTGATAAATTGCATTTTTGGTATATTTTAGGGAGACATTATGATCACATTTTTCATTGGTAATTTGTATGGGTACAGGATATATTTGAATTTGTATTTTTTCAATATATTTATTTTTGAAAATGAGATTTATGATTAAAAAGTAAAGATGAGAAGTTGATTTTATAATCTCCATTTTATACTCTAAAGAGGATAAGGGAGTAAATATACCAATAATGCCCTCTTAAAAAGATGTCAAAAAACTTTAACATTGGTAAGTAAAACATTGAATTAAGTACAATATTTCTTAAATTTAAAAGACTCCAGTTATAAATGTAGGAAATTCTTTCAGGAAACATCTATATTCAAAGGATTAAAAACAAATAAGATCACTGAATATTGAAATTGGTAACAGAATAACAGAATAACAGAAACTGGATCAATTATGACAAAAACTAAATGATTAGTCTTTTGAATTGTGTCAAAATATAAATTTTAAATAAAGATCCTCAAAATAGGAAAAGTAATATGTAGGCATTGATAAAATAAACAAAACCTATGTGCCAAGGGAATAAAATCATGACACTATATAAAATCATTTTATACATATTTGAGGGTAAGATTGATCACATTATAAAGTTATATCTTCACACATTAATTCAAAAGTAAACAAAGCATCTACAAGTACTAAAGTAGAAAAGCGTTGAATACATAAAACTATTAGAAATGAATATTGATATAATTTTATAATGGATTTTTTTCCTCAATTGCAAAAATCACAACAGAATCCTTCTTTCAAAAGCTGAAAACTGTACATACTTTTTTTCCTATAAGCAGGTACTTGGGTTGTTTCCATGTCTTGATTACCGTGATTAATGCTTTAAAAAGCAGGACAGTATATGTATCCCTTCTACAAATGATTTCCTTTACTTTGTATATATTTATGCAGAAGTAAAATTACTGGATCTTGCATATTTAGTTTTTTGAGATTTGCCATACAGTTTTCCACTAAATTGGTATTAAATTGCATTGCAACAAATAATGTATGCATATTTTGTTTTCTTTTCATCTTCCCCAATAGTATCTTCTGTCTTTTTGAGTAAAACATCTCTAGTAGGTATGAGAGGTGATATCTCATTATGGCTCTAATTTAGGTTATCCTACTTATTATGAGTGATGCTGAGAATTTTTCATGTATTGACTGGTAATTTGTACATCTTTTTATGAGACACATCCTTTCATAGTCCTTTGCTCAACTCTATACAAAGTTGTTTTAGTGAGTGGAGTTCTGTATATATTTACACAGTATCCCTTTATTATATGTATATTATGTAAATAGTTTCTCTCATTCTGTAGGTTGTTTCTTCACTTGGTTAGTTGCTTCCTTTGCATTCATGAATTTTTCAAGTTGTGTTTTGTTTTGTTTTGCTTTTTTCCCCCTTTTTTTGGTTAAAGTATGGTCTTACTAAGTCATTCAGACTCTCCTCACACTTGCTATATACCCCAGGTTGTTCTTAAACCTTCCGTCCTCCTGCTTCAGTCTCCTGAATTTTGGGGTTCCAAGCATCACCATCATGTTTGGCTAGAAGGCTTTTACATTTGATGATATCCCACTGACTGTATGTTTCTATGCTATTGTGATCATATTTAGAGAAATAATTGCCAGACTGAATGTCGGAGAACTCTTCTACTGTGTTTCCTTCTAGTAAATTTACATTTACACATATTATACTTGCTTTTAATTTTTTGAGGATTGATTTTACTATATGGTATTGGAAAAGAGACTAAGTCTAGAATGAGACCATAAAGTATCCTATTTTCTCTGTATCATTTATTAAAATATTGTCCTTTTCTCATTTTATGTCTGTGAAATCTTGTCAAAAATAATTTGATCATAAGTGTTTGTTTTGGTTTTTCATTCTAGTCCCATTGGTCCATGTGTCTGTTTGTATACAAATAATATGTTTTCTTATTTGCAATAAGATGGATACAGCTGGGGAACATTATTCTAGGTAAAATAAGCAACAAGCAGAAGGACAAATGCTTATTTATATGTAAAATCTAATAAATTTCAAATCATGGAAGAGTCTTACTGATATTTGCATAGATTATTGAGCATTACTGATCATAAACCACTTAATTTATATCCTTCATCTTCTAAAGAAAAGAAAACTTACTGTTATTAAAAGGCTCATCTAAGTCATACTTATCTGTGGGGTCCCCTGAGGCTAAACAACGCTGGCTCCAACAAGGAAGTGCAAGGCAGCACTAAACAGCTAAACAGCAGGCCCCTTAGGGCCACAGTGATTAAAGGAAAACAAATAGACAAAGACTACCCCCTATAGGGCTGGTTGGGGGAGGTTGAAAACAAGGAAGTGGGGCTGTATATAAGGGCTGAGAGCGCTGGCAATAAAGGCTTCTCCACCATTTCGTCTCCGCGTACTGACCCCCGCCCATGGTTCGATGCCAGATGAGTAGCCCTTGGAACAGGACCCGACACTTATCTAGATTGGTGATGGCTCCTAACTAGAGACAAAGGCTTCTGATTTTGGGGAAATTAGGAATATTTTGCCTACAAGACTGTGGCAGATGAATTGTGACTAGCAAAAAAGACAGATCACTTTGAATGGCTGGAATGCAACTGAAATGGTTAATTTGGCTATGGAGGTTAAATTGGCACTGTGAAAAATCTACCATAGCTTTCTGTCTACTTATTGAATTGATCTAGAATGAAACTGCTTTATACATAACAGTGACAAGTTGAGAGGAGGATTTTTGTAAAGGGATTTTCTTTTTCTGCTTGAGCTATTAAAACAAAATACTATAAATTGCAGCCTACGAACAATGTAACTGTATTCCCCTCAGTTCTGGAAACTAGAAAGTCTAAGATGAGGGTGCCGATGTATTAGGTATCTGGTGAGACCCCACTTCATGATGCCTTCTGCCTCTTCATTTGGTCCTCAAACTTGGAAGGAGTGAGCAGCCAATTGTGGGCCTCTTTTATTCTGGCCCTAGTCCTCAGTGGTGAGATTTCAAATTTGGATTTTCATTAGATAAAACAAAAGTAAAAAAGAGGTTAAATTTGTGCACATCAGCATGAAAGAATAATAAGAAAAAAAAATACAAGTCTCTGATATTATGGTTTACTGAGCATGTGTTCCTAGAAGGTTGGTGTTAAGAATGATTAAGGATTTGATTACTACTCAGTATGATTTGGTGATAGTGATCTTTTTCCTTCAGCTTTATTTATATGATTTATGCATAAAGTTGTATATATTTAAAGTGTACACATGAAGTTTTGGTCTACATTTAGAAATTATGAAATGATTACCACTACCAAACTTACCAACAAATCTGTCCTCTTATGTAGTTATGATTTAAAGTGTATGGTAAGAATAAGAATAACCTTTTTAACAAATTTCAATATAATACAGTATAACTATTGTCACTCTACATTCGATTTCCATAATTTACTGAAACATAACTAAATTTTGCTCTATGTTGAGCAGCATCTTCCCATTTTCCCTCCAGCCCTTAGTAATTGCTATTCTCTCTGCTTTTAGGAGACTGACTTTTAGATTCTGCTCACAAGTAGGACCATGCAGTGAATGTCTTCTCTATGTGGCTAATTTCATTAACATAAGAACCTTCAGGCAGAGGACTAAGTCTCATGTAGTGTTTGTTGTTATAAGCTTTCTGATTGGAATTCATTTTTGCTGTATTCCAATTCTTTTACTTTTGACATTGCGGTTGTCAGATCTTAGGGAAGATATTTTTATTTTTAGTTAAGTTGGTGTTCTCTAGACTCCATGGATTTGCACATTCATTTTCCTATCTAATTTGGGAAGTTTTCTGTTATTACATGAAAGAGTTTTGTACCTTTCAGTGCTCCTTCTGCAACTTTCAGAATACATAATGATACTGTTCATGAAGTCCCATAAGACTCAAAGCTTTTCTCTACTATTTTCATTTTGTTTTTCTTTTTGTTTCTCTGACTGGATAATTTTAAATCATCCATTTAAAATTCACTCATTCTTTGCTGTCCAAGCACTCCATTGAATATTTTGTTGAAATTTTAATTCTTCAGAATTTCTATTTGATACTTTTTAATGCCTCATACTAAACATTTTTATATATTATTTTCTTGATTTTCCTTAGTTGTCTATCTGTATGCTCTTATAACTCATTATCGTTTTAAAAATAATTATTTAAAATTCTTGGGTAGGCAGTGTAGCTGTCCATTTTGGGACATCAGTTAATGTTTTATTTTGCTCATTTTGTTTCCCAAGTTATTTGGGAACTTTGTCTTGTCTGCAACTTTGTCTTGTCATCTACACATTTGATTATACCAGATCTTTTCTGGTATAGTTTTACAGCCTGGTACAGCTTTTACAGCCTGGCTCTACCATGGAAATTCTTTCTCATTCTGCCCACTGAGAAACTATGAGGAAGCACAGGTGAGTCTAGCTTGGTCTTGGTGCTGGCTTTCTTAGGTGGGCTAGCCTAGTCCCTGAGGAATACATGCTTGTATTTGTTTAGATCCACAGGGGCCAGTCTGGTCTTCTAGTCCAAGGAATGGCCCTAGTCCCTGGGGCCACTTAGGTGGGCCTAGGGCTTAGGTTTATTGGGAAATTCTATCCACAGCTGTCCACAGGCAGGTCTGGATCTTGAAACCATGTTTGCGAGCCTGAATCTTAAGTTTATAAGAGTGTCATCTAAAGACTGAATCTAGAAATGGGGGCCTCATATCTGCTACCAATGGATCTACCCTGGCCCTTGTTTGGACTGGCACTTGGAACTAAAAAGCCAGCCTTGAGCCAGGGTTGAATAGGTCAGCCTGATGTTGGATCAGGCAGACTAAACTTGGGTTCACAGCAGTAGGACTGGAGCCTGGGGCTTCAGGATCCTGATGGCATTGGAATGTCCTTGGTGCTTGAAGCGATCGGGGCCTATTTGCTACTATGATGAGTCAGGAGATGGCAAAGTGCAGACTGAAGTGGGCTTAGTGAAGGAATCCTTGATAAAGTCAGAGGCTCACTTTACTTTTTTCTCCCAAGATGAGTTTACATTATTTTTAGTCACAACACACAGGATTATAGATAGGAAGGGGGATAGTAAAATAAAGTGACTTTTTAAAAAAAAAAATCTTTTTAATGCATCTTTCCTTATCTCCATACTCCATTCAGTTACTTTCATCTTTTTCCTGAATTGTTTAGCTCTTATGGAGTTTTCACTTAGTCATTCACACTGGTGCTTCCAAGAGGGCTGAGTGCTGGACACTACACCCGTGGTACCATCTTGCTAATATCCCTGCATTCCAAGGGTTACTTTTTAGCTTTTACTGGTAGAGGCTCCTTTGATAGACAGTAGCCAATTGAATGTGGGAAAAATTTATTGGAAACAATAATAGAATTTTAAGGTATTTGACCTTAAGTCAGATTTAATGGTCAAAGCTAATCTTCAAGTCTCACAACCATGTCACAAATGCAAATTTAAAACCATTTGGATTTTTAATTTCAATTGCTTGAGCATATCACAGTCTATAGATTTAAATTTAAGACAAAAATTGTAAAGTATATGAGAAACAGAATCTATCCCACTTTCTACAACATTGCAGAGAAAGTCTTATGTTTAGATACTTCTCCTGACCTTGCCCTTTTAAAGGGTTTAAATATGCAAGTTCTGCCTGCATATTAGTAATTGCAAGTGTCAATAAACTTTGACCCAGAGAGGTTTCACCCAGAAAACCGAGAGCCATAAAGATTATTGAGAAAAGCGACCGTGGATGCTACATTGAGTTTCTAATGGGTTTTTCAACACGTTGACTAAGCAAGGCGAGGATGCATGTCAAACAAGAGAAGTGCCTACAGCACAATTTCAAGGAAGCAGTGGGCCTCAGCTACTAACAAGGAAGAAGTGGAACGTGGCAGGCAGGAGCAGAGACAAAAAGTATCTCAACTGTGGGCAACTGGGGCCTCCGGGAAGAGCGAGACATTCTGTTGAGAGCTCATGG
Organism: Petromus typicus; assembly: GCA_004026965.1. Classification (NCBI taxonomy): domain Eukaryota; kingdom Metazoa; phylum Chordata; class Mammalia; order Rodentia; family Petromuridae; genus Petromus; species Petromus typicus. The sequence continues at coordinate 15,094 of PVIR01031677.1, forward strand.
GACACAGCACCGGTGATGGTTTACTGCTTTGTGCACAGATGGTGGAGACGGTTTCCATGCTAATTTTTTAATAATTCAATTAACTTAAATAACTGCCTAGTGATGTGCAGAAAAGCCCCCATTTGAGCACAGCCTGAGGTTTCCTTTCCTTGGTGATTTTTACAGTCTTCCAATCTGTGTATACAAAAGATAAGCGTCCTCAGAGTATATGTATTTATATAGATAACTCAAAAAATTTAGCTAATCATACAACAAAGAACTTGAACATTTTAATTTTACTTGCTTTCATCACAATGACAGAAAAGTGTGGGAGGTCATCATATTTTGGCCTTCCGGTGAGCACAGGATTTTTCTCCTATTCTACTATGAAGAGCACTCTATTTCATGGATGTGAGATTCTTGTTCTGTATTCTGTAAATCCACACTCATGTAACTGTGTATACTTTCCTGACTATTGTAATCCTGCACTACCACAGGATAATTATGATTCTCAAAGGTGCCAATTAATCATAACCCTCTTTTTCACAAGTTTCTACATTAATTGAAATTTGACGAAAAGCCGTCTGAAAAATATATGGCAAATCTAGTTTGGAGATAATGAGCCTACATAATTCAGTTTCCTTCCCCAAATATGGACCTGGGTCTGCAAAGCTAACACTTAGCTAGGAGGCCACTGTGAAGGTCTAGTTCCCAGAGGAAGGAATGGAAAAAGGCATGAAAAAGAGAAAGAGGAAAAGAGAAATGGAGGAGGAGGGAAAGAGATAATAGATAGATAGATAGATAGATAGATGACAAGGAGAAAGAAGAAAGATAAGAGAGCAGGAGAGAGAGGGAGAGGGAAAGGGAGAAAAAGAACAAAGACAGAGAGAAGCATAGAGAGAAAGTGGGGAGGGAGAAATATATCTAGGGCTCTATAGAATCAGTGGTCTTTATTTCAAATGTACTTATGAACCCTCATATAGTAATACATGGGATAATCCTATTTTATAGACTCAGGATTTGAAACTCAAAGAGGCCAACATAATATGACTAATGTAACCAGGTGAGTGCAAACTATATATTGGGGTCAGACATGTTCTTTAAAATGTTATTTGCCCTTTATCACACACCCTGTGTCCCAGAGGGATTGTCTTTTTTTTTCTATGCTTTCTTTATGCCTCTTCTTAAATATATTCTTCTCCTAAAACTTCCACGTATACTTGGTAAGTCTAAGTCTCAACACAAGTAAGAGTTTTTGCCAGTTTCTCCAGGTGTATTTATTATTTTTATTGTTTCATTTTAAGCTAGGCAGGCAAGGGGCTCATATCTACATCACACTGGTGTGCCAAACAGAATCTCATAAATGTGAAATCAGTGTTTTAAATTTTGCTTCTGAATGTTTAATAATTGCTTTAATTTTGAGGTTTAAAAATGATGATAATTTAATTATAATAAAGAAAATTTGTTTCCTTTAAGGTAAAAGTGATTTTTGTAGTATGGAACATGGTGTTCAACTGTATATAGAATTCAGTTCTAAATATCAAGGTCCTCAATTAAAATTATTTTTTTATCAAAAAAGTCATCTGACAAGAAATATTCATTTGAACTCTGCAGCTCTTGAAATGATACTGTTGTGTTAAAATCCTTAGTCCCTTTTTGTACCATTTGAATTGGGATGTAGAAAGAAAGCTGTTATTAACCCACGATTCTTTATTTCTGAAATGAGATTTGCCTTGGGTCTGATGGGCTTTATTTTAAGCCCCTACTGCTTATGTGAGGAGTTTACACACAAGCCCTGAGATTTTGAAAGCTAACCATCATGGTGTGTGAATGAAATGCTGAGCCTTTTCTCCATCTGTTATCTGTTTGAAAATTCTGACCTGAAGGCACAAAACGTTTGAATTACCGACCATATGGAACATCTGGAAACTTCTCAATTCCATTTGCTGGGCCATAACTAAAACCGCATCTCTTCTCTAGTTCATTACTTCGCTCACTAATGATTAGTGCTACATCAGGTCTGTTTCCGTTCTCCTTTCTGGCTCAATAGTTCTCTGTGCCTTTTATTTCCTGCTGTCTTGAACTCTGTTTCACTCGCCCCCACTTCATTTCACTTACTATAATGATAAGTCTCTTTCCACACATTATTTTGGTTCAGTTAACTAGGAAGGCCAGACACTCACAGCACTGCAGCCCTCCGGTTTGATTGCCACTTGTCATGGCACACGTCATTCCAAAGAGTACTAGAGATATTTTCATTTATGACCCTCGTGTTTATGTGAAGAACTATAACATTTTTTTGTCTGTGAAAAGTTTTGTGTAGAAGCTATAGACTTTTTACTTTCTTACTCTATACAAATTCGACTGGTTTATTCTTTACACTGAGGTTTTCTATTGTGTTTATATTAAGATAACAATCAGGATAAATTACTTTCATAATATTTTTAGATTTCTGTAGTGCTTGTAAGTTTTAGTGAGAGGGTTGGAAAAGAAGCTATTGAATATACAAAAGTACATATTCTGGCTTCCTTTTCTATATCCTCCTTGTTGCCCACTGCCAACAATCTTGTGTCAGCTTGCCTTTTTCTCTAATTAAATATGAAGTGTCAACAATTTGTTTGTGCTTCTGGAAATCAAACCCAGCACCTGATGAGCACAAGGTGAATACCTTACCATGAAAGATATTCCTTACCACCATATGATATTAAGGTTATAGAAAGAAAATTATTGCTTTGAAGGTAGGTATTACTCTTTCATAAAGAATGATAAGTTTGAGTCATACTCAAATGGATGCACATTTAAGATATACTCATAAGTGAAATAAATAGCTCACAGAGGTGTAAATATCATATCTTTTTTCCAGTATGAGAAATTGAATATGAAAAAGAGCCCTAGAATATATGATAGATATTGTGAAACAGAAAATAAAGGGAAACGGGGTGTAGGAGGAGGTAACGAGGGGGAAAATATGATGGTAAAAAAAGGAATCAAAGCTTTTGTAAATAGAGGGCGAAAGTTGGAGGTTGGGTAGGGGAATGAGGAAAAATAAGAATTAAGTCATGTCTTAAACTGGTACAAATTCTCAATGTGGAGTGTGATCATGATATGTGTATATATAATGTACCAATAAAGATTTAAATTTTTAAAAAGAAGGAATCAGCTGCCGCAGTCTGCTCGCGGTGCAGGGCCAGGGAGCACTGAAGTCAGGAATGGACGGAGTCGGCGATGACAGACAACACACGAACACAAGAGAGGTTGTGATGCTGCTGCAGAGTTAAGTTTTGGGTCAGGTGAGGGCTGTGCTGCTAAAGATTAGCACGATAAGGTGCAAAGAAAACCGAAACAGAAAGGAGACACTACTGTGAGGCAAGCGGCTAGCACTTGGTGAAGAAACGCTTGTTCTTTCCTGAAAGACGCTATATGCATTTTGTTTATCTATAGTCCCTTTGTTCCCTAAATTGTTCTGTTTTTTTGATACCTGCGTGTTGCTATGCCATTTTAGCGCTGTTTCTATTATGCATATTTAGGTGTCCTGTTTGTGAAACCGGTTTTTCTTGGTCACTAACTACCTATTGTGTATTGGGGGGAACAGGGTTACTTATCATACACGGAAACGACCCTCTGGGGCGGTGGGCAGAGTGGCGCCCTTGTGGCAGAGCATGAGACAAAGAAAGTTGGAAGGTCAGGGTGACAAGAAACAAAGTTTGTGATCCGAGCACATAATCATACAGCAAAGTACACTTTGCTGCTTTCTTCTGCTGGGCCACTGCTCTTATCCCTGCGAGGCTTAACTCCGAAGAGCACGTACCTCAAGAGCCAGGGGGTCTACGCCCCGGGACTGTGTCCCTTGTCACGCCACTGTTTTTGGCGGGGGCGTGGCAATCAGCCATGGAGATAGAGCAAGAATGGGAAGAAAATAGAGACACTTGTATAAATGTGGTTCAATTTGTTTTTATTTTTTGTTTTTCGGAGATAAAGTCACTCCATGTAGCCCCGGCTGGCCTTGAATTCATCTGGATTCTCTCGCCTCAGACTCCCAAGTGCTGAGAGTATGTGCACGCACCAACACACTCAGTTAAATTTGAAAATGGGGAAGAGGAAGAGAGCACCAGGGAGGAGCCTGTGTGAGCTGCGCTTCTTAAGACTGTAGGT
>PVIR01031678.1:0-19253 GCA_004026965.1 Petromus typicus
TGTATGTTATATATTGTGAAATAGAAAATGCTCAATGTAAAATAAGGTGAAAGGAGACAATGTTGAGATTGTAACAAAAAAGTAAGGAAACAAATTTTATATATATGGGGGGGTGGTAGGGTGGGTGGGGCTATGGGAAAAAATGAGAATTAAGTTGTGTCTTATACTGGTACAAATCCCCATTATGGAGTGCAATCATTATGTGTATATTTAATGTACCAATAAAGATAATTAAAAAAAAAAAAAGATATTATCAGATACGGAATGCTAACCTAGATACCTGGTGGCAAAATGCTAGGTGAAAAATAGGAAGGTATAGAATGGATATTGATACAGTAGCAATACCAAAGGACAGAAAGAAAATAATACTATGAAAATTATTTTGAATTGAGGGATAATTGACGTGAACATTGGTGACTGCAGTGCAAGTGAATAGTTTCAGAGCAAGTGTCACAGTGAGCATGGACAAGGAATCCAGTTCTCTGCTGCGAGGGGCAGTTGAAATACAAAAACAAGAGCAACAGGATAATCATAGCTAGCACTATTTAACCTTTTATGTTATAAGTACATAGCAAGCTTTATGTTTTTATTAATTCATGTTTCCAGTAATCCTAAGGCATCCACAATTCTCCCCATTTTAGAGATTATGAACTTAGGACCATGACTGCTAAAATAATTCTACGCTGGGACTTAAATTATTTGTGGCAGACTTGGCATTCATATCCAGAGAAACTCTGCTCCTGTTCAATGAATCCCGGAATCAAAGGTAGAGGGTTGAGATTTAGCAAGGCAGGTGCATTTAGAGGCAGAGCAGAACTCAGGGCTCAGGTAAGGCAAGTGAGATATCTATGGACATACATTTAAATAAGTTATCATCACACAATTCAGAGAAATAAACTCCCTTCCATTCTCTCACTCCCCCAGACACTTATTGTGTTTCCATAACTGGAACTGGAAACACTGAGAATAGATCTATACTCTCCACAGTGGGCTAGATGACATTCAGAGATCCAGGAGGAAATGCTGGGATCTCAGCTCCAGATGAAGCAGTGCAAAAGAGGCAGAAGTATAAAGAGATCGGGGTGCAACCTACAGTGCTGATATATTTCAGTCCTGAAGTTGGAGAGAATTTTCAGACAAAATGATTGATAAAGAATATTTTCGGGTTATCAGGTTTGAGCAACAAATTACCTCAGAGGTTCATAGTACCAATGATTTATTGTTTCTAGAGTCGAGGGTCAGAAGTGTAGACTAGGCACAGAATGAGAGTCTGGAAGCATGATATCTGGGTCAGTGCAAGGGACATGTGAAGAATGGAGGCAGCCTACAATTGAAACTGGATGAACTCAAGTGGAGTAGCTGATGCTGGGTGCCAGCTATGGCACTGCCTGGGTCACATGGCTTGAACACTGCACATAGTTTTGTTCTGAACCTTGGTTTCCACAGCATGCAGTAAAGATTCTGAGGATCAATATGCCAACAGAGGGAAAGAGACAGAGAAATCTATACTTGTCTTACAATCTAGCCTCAGAAGTCACAGCACACGTCTGTTAAATATTCCATGGGGTGGGGCAGTCAGAGCTCCCCAGTAGACTCTTAGTTTGGTTGGAAAGGATCAGCTTCTGGGAGGGCTGGCAACATTGCATGACCATATTTGGAAAATGTAACCTGCCATGAATCATAGCATACAGCAAACTTAAGATCAGCCAAGGGGGCAGGACATGTGATTTGGCATTGGTTGTGGATTGCTTAGTTCCCAGATAGAAAGCCCATACTTAGGAAAATACATTAAAGAGAAATGAATCTAATTTGTTTATTCAAAATTATAGTAACAAAGGTTAAAAAAAAACAGGTAGGATAATAGAAATAAAAGCAATATTAAATAAGATTTTTAAAATATAATTGGGAAGTTCTGAACTATTGTTAAAAATTTATAAATTAAAAAAAACAGAAAGAGAAATTGAGTTTCTGTGCATTTCCAGGATAGAATAATAGATGCTTCATTCATGCTTTCTCATTAAATGAATACACTGAGAAACATTTGAATACCCTGCTATGTATCAAAAAGTGAAGCTGGCTGTTTTGATAACATCATCACTTTAGAGATGGAGGAACACAGTTGTGTGTAAGGCAGGTTCGACTCAAAATCTGTGCTCATTCTGGCTGTTGTGCCAAGTGGCTGCAAATAACTCTAATCACTGTATCACCATGACAACTGATTCCTTAAACTTACTTTTCAATATACTTTGATGTCCAGTGTGTCTGCTTTTTATTCTTTTAGAAAGACTGTTCTTGATTGTATCTCCTTTGCCTTTTCTTTCTTATTAGTTAGCCAGAAAATAAAGTGAAAGGAAAGTGCAGTCACACAACTCTTTCTGTGAGTCTTTCAAACTGTGTGCGAGAATAAGCCTATCTCTATTCATGGGGTAAACAGTGAGTGAAAGAGAGCAAGGGGCGGAAAGCGAAGGTACCAAGTGACTGATCACAGTATTCTGGGCCCAGTGCTGAGAGATGCATTGTACAGAGATATGCTGGACCTGAGGCCTAGACAGATAAATTGTTGAAAATGATCCTTCCCATTGTAGCTGAGCCATGAAAGCTGCTTTCAAATTCCCAATCTCAATATTTCATTTTTTGGATGCCACTGTGAAGGGGATTGATTCCCAAATTTCTTGCTCAGTGAATTTGTTGTTTGTGTATATAAAGGCTAATTATTTTTGAGCATTAACCTTGTATCCAGCTACACTACTAAATTTGGTGATTAGATCTAACAGTCTCTCGGTTGAGTTTTTAGGATCCTCCAGATAGAGTATCATCTCATCAGCAAATAATGACAGTTTAACTTCTTCATTTCATATCTTTATTCCTTTTATTTCTTTGTCTTCCCTAATTACTGTGGCTAATGTTTCCAACACAATAGTGAACAGGAGTGGTGAAAGTGGACATCCTTGTCTTGTACCTGATCTTAGACCCAATTCAAAAATGGGCATCTGAAATGGACAGACACTTTTCAGAGAAAGAAATAAAAGCAGATAAAAACATATGAAGAAATGTTCTACATCACTAGTCATTCAAGAGATGCAAATCAAAACAACATTAAGATTTCATCTCACTCCACAAAAAATGGCTGCCATTTTAGAATTAGCCAGCAACAAATGTTGGTGAAGCTGTGGAGAAGGGACCTTTCTCCACTGCTGGTGGGACTGTAGACTTGTACAACCCCTGTGGAGATCAGTTTGGAGATTCCTCAAAAAGCTAGGACTAGAGGTCCCATTTGAGCCAGCCATCACTCTGTTAGGTATATACACACAAGAATTAAAAGACTCATATCATAGTGACATATGTGCACCCATGTTTATAGCAGCTTAGTTTGTGATTGCTAAATCTTGGAAACAACCAAAATGTCCATCAACTGGAGACTGGATAAAAAAAGTTGTAGTTCTTCTACACAATGGAGTATTACTCTGCCATAAAAAATGATACGTTTGAATCATTTATACTTAAATGGATGTACCTTGTGGACATCCTCATAAGTGAAATAAATAGGTCACAGATGTTCAAATATCGCATCTTTTCTGTGGTATGAGAGAATAAAGATGTAAGTGAGTTCTAGAATGTATGTTATATATCGTGAAATAGAAAATGCTCAAAGCTAAATGGAGTGAAGGGGGAAAAATAATGAGATTATAACAAAAAAGGAAACAGTTTGTGTATATAGGGATGGGATGGGATGGTGAGTAAGGGAAAAATGAGAATTGAGTTATGTCATATACTGGTACAAATTCTCATTGTGGAGTGCAATCATGATATGTATATGTAATGTAATGTATCAACAAAGATTTTCTTAAAAAACAAAAAAACAAAACAAAACAAAAAAACAAGCAAACAAAAAAAACACAACTCCCAACCTCTGTTCTTTGCGAAATGTACTTCTGACTTATCTAGCAACTGGTCAGGATGAAACTTAAAAAGTAAGTTTTACTACTCTTTTCTTTGATCTACACTTTACAAGTTTAAATCTCCAGTTACAGAAATCACCTTTCATGTATGGAAGACAATTGTCCCTAAAACTCACATTCCTAAGCCACTGGTGTTCAAAGGTGCTGACAGCTCTTCTGTTCTGAATTAGGAATGTTTGTATTGTGAGCAGCCCAAGGAGACAGAGACTGGCTCCCTCTAGACAAGAGGACAGATTACAGCACAGTCCAGTAGAAGGAAGACTGCTTTACCCTAAGGGAGGACGGTAAGACCCTCTGCTTCCCACTGGACATAACACTGGGCTGTCCTATATTCAGATTGTTTGGCCATCACACAGACACCCTACCTGTGCGAGGGACCTCTGGGCTCTGCACCATACTGTGTGACTGAGGCCAGGAAATTTGGAGACCGCAGTGCATGTGAAACTCTTGTTTCTGGGATAAATGTCCTTTGCTTGTGCATTGGGAGAGAGAGTTTGCACTTAGGACAATGAAATACAGAAAACTAACTTGTAGAATGAATCTGGACCCTATGACATGTTTGGACAGTGCAGCTAATTACGTTTTTATTTATATAGAAATATTCACTTTAATTGTTGGTATACTCCATGTCTGTTTCTTTTTAAGAGAAATTTGGATTGTATTTTCACTAAAAGAATAGAAATATCTAGGTTTAAGAGATGAAAAAGAGTAAGCATGAGTTTGGAAGAAATGGTTCTACTTGAGGAAAAGAAAACATTTCACAACAGAATCAAACATATACAGAGCCAATATTCTTGCTGGTTGTATATAGCTGTTGCCATATAATGGGAGTTTGACTTTAGAGAAGTTTTAACACACTTAACGAAAATAAAATGTATATAATTATCTGTTGTGTTTAGAAAATGAAAACTTTGTTACTCTTTAACCTAAAGCCAAGGATCAAACTTAAAAATATATGGATGCAAGTGGGAGAAAAAGAAAGTAGATAGCATTACAATACTAATATTTCAACATGTTTGTAAAGGCACATATCTAATCTATGCAGCCTCTGTAGCTGGAAGGGAAATTTATCTTTGAAAAGATGCACTGAAGGATCATTTGGTTTTACATTTCTATTAGACAAATTCAGTTGGACGGGGAAGTCCATTCAGAATATATTTGTAATTGAAACCAATGTTTATGTGCAGAATATGTCCTTTATTCATATAAAAGAGAAAGCCAAAAGGACACAGTTATGTGTCCTTCCACATGTATGAAGATCTTTAGTGCTACATACCAGGAAGTCATGTGGTTGAGAGACTGAAGAGGCATAGGGTAACAACTACAGTTTAGATTTCAGGCCCTTATTGCTTCATTAGTATTGGAAAAATAATAATCTAGCCCTTGCTATTTGCAAGGTCCCCCCACCCCAGGACTGGTAGCCTTCTCTCTTCTAACCTGGAAGAAACATGGCAAACATTACAAGACCAAAACTGCATTTGTAAAAGCGTTTCCAGTGCAGTTTCTCAGGCTGCACCCAGATCTACTGAGTCATCTGTCATAAAAGATTCTCAAGTGATTTTCATATCCAGAGTAAATCTGAGAATCCCTGGGATAACTAGGACGAACTCATTCTGTCTCTCCTCTAACTTCCTTCATTTTGCATGGGAGGGCACATTTTAAAACTCGTCAGTCACATGACAGGCCTTTCTAATGACTGTTTCATTAGATCAATTCCAACTCTGTCATGTTCTTCATCAGATTATTGAATATTTGGTTCTTTTTTTCTCTAACTTGGTGCATTCTCTACACGATGCATTCCCCCAAGGTGTGACTAATGTCAATACTGCAACTTCCTCAGCCTCAGAGCACATGTGCATGTATGAATGCACACACACACACACACACACACACACACACACACACACACACACACACACACAATCACAGACTGTCAGATCTCATCTCTGGAGATGTCCAATGAGTTGCAGTCATACAGTTGTGTAGACATGCCTTGTCATTGTGTGTGCACATGATAATCTTGTAATCCTGCCATCTGAGATCATATCTTCTCTTTTGACTCTTTGTTGGAATTTGGCCCCCCTAGACATCCTATCTATCCTGTGCAGCTCTCTGCAGCCATCCCCCAGGGCTCCCCAGTCTGTGCCCTGCCCTCCTTTCCTTAGATCCACTTGGGCCCAGATCCCTTCCCTCACAAGCCTGTCCCCTGTGGTAACATTCTGTCTCTATGTCATTTCTCAGTCTGCCATGAATATGACCTACAAATGAAAAGCAGTAGTTATTCCAATGGGAGCTAGTTGTTTTAACTTTCTCAGCGTTCTACACTTTGTTCTCCTATACATGGGTTGTTTATTAACTTGTTTCTTTTGCTTAATGACACCATTTTATCACATAACTCCCAGCCTCCCCCTCTGATGTTCTATACAAGATTATCTATGATTTTAATTGTTGTTCCCTCACTTCATTCCTTTTTCACCTGCCACATTTCCCGACGGTATGAGTGATACCTTCACCCTAGCATCTCCAGCCCAAAAGCGCATACACATACACATACACACACACACACACACACACTCTCACACACACACACACACACACCACACTCACACACGCAAACATACACAAACACATACTCTCTCACTCACACAAACACGCAATCTCACTCACACACACATACACACACATACACAAACACACACAGGATGACATGAAAACTTCATGTATGTCAGAATTTTTCAGGCTCCAGTAATTTTTTTAAAAATTTTGTTGTGACAGTTACGATTGAAATATTCTTATTTATTTTGGTGCTGAGAATTGAACTTTCAGTCTTTCTCTGACTTACCATGTGCTTTGCAGCTGATATACTACCATAGCTCAAGAAGCATCTTGCTTTTCTTTAACAGATGTGGTCTGATGTTATTGCCTGGGCTGGCCTGAACTCTTGGGATCTATCAATTTTCTTTCATCAGCCTCTCAAATAGCTGAGACTACATGTGTGTACCATAATTTTCTAATTGATATCATCTTCTCGCCATCCTTAGACCAGAATTCTACGAAACTCACACCATCAATGTCAGAATTGTATGAAACTCACATCATCGATCAATTTGTTTAGAGCAGCTGAAAGCCTAGTCTTTCTTTGTTCTGTGCAGCTAAGTATTATTTGATTTTAAGGATCCAATAAAGCTTTTATCTTTTCTATAATGCAAATGATTCTTGAATACATTAGCCTTATAAACATGGGAATATTTAGGAAACATGGAAGTCAAGATATTAAGCACTGAACAACTCTCACTTCACAATATAATTTCCTAGATTTTTTCATGTATTTATATATATATCATCTATATACGCATTTACATATGCAGATGCACACACACACATGTACACTGTTCTTTTCCTTCCTCTGTTGTTGATAAAGTGTGAGGAAATAGTGCTCATGATCTTGCTTTTCTGCACCTACTTAATGAATGTATCCTATTTACACTTTTCCTTTACTTTTTAATCCACAGATTCAAAGTGTACAAAATGTTTTATACTTATCTCTGTGCGCCTTGTAGAATGGCTAAAATGAACTAATGCAGATGATCTCCCCAGGTAGCAGGTGCCCTTTCTTTATCCTCTGTGGTCATGACACATTTACTGATTTTATGACACTTGCCTTATTGATGCAGTAATTAAGGCCTCAGCTGGAAATCCTTGCCTCCAGCTTAGAGGGAATGCTTCATTTTTAATAAATCTAGAAGATGGAATAATTTATTTACTGCATTAAAAAGCATGAATGAGTGAAACATAGTCTTTTCTACTTTTGTAGACTTTCCTCTCACCAGGTAAGGCATTCAGTATCTTAAGTTTTGCATGAAATATAACCTCCTTTTATATCATGGTCAGGAGATGAAAAGATGCCTAGTTTTTCCTTGTATTGGTAGGTATGGCCAATTCATGTTTCTAAATAGAATAATTCAACTGTCTCATGATATTCTATCTGTTGTGTAAGTGTTTGACCTTTATTCTAATAACCTTTCATGTTACAATCCTTTCTGGGGCTCAGAAACCCTCTACTAGAATCAGAATCTGCTCATACTCTGAAATCAAAGAGGCTGGCTACTAAATCCTACAGCTTTCCTAGTACCAGGAAAAACAAGACTCCATAGTATATGGATCCACTTTAGACCTTAACTTGAAAGCTACAGGTGTATCCTTTGGGCTCCCCAGTTTCCCTAGCAGATGAGGGAGGTTGATGGACATCACAAAGTAGCATGTGCTGAATTTCTGGGATTTCTGAGGGTCATATACTGTGGTGGGCAAGGCCCAGTGATGGGACTCTGTTAAGTGTAAGAGTCATATTCTCCTGACCTCCCTGAGATCCTACTGATGGGTTTGTCAAAATTCTGTGTTGCTTCTTGCAGCTTTTCAAATGCTCAGCCTACTCAATGAGGTGGTTAGCACTTAAGACAACCTGAAGTTACTTTTTTATTTATTCATTTCTTAATGTCTCTGTCCCCTTAAGAATACAAGTAAAGCAAGGGCAGAGACACCAACATTCTTGTTTACTAGGATAGATCATATGTATTATTAGTGTCTTGTCTCCTAGGTCACCTATAAATGCCTATGAATTTCTAACTAAATGAAAGCTTGTTTTCTATGAAGTTTCATTTCCTAAATTAAAAATATTTCCTATGAAGTTCAAATTATCCCCTCACATATTTATTTTTATTGGTGGCATGTATTTTATTTCTGTATTTTTTTTCTATTTTGTTTTCTTTGGGCCATTTTTATTGAAGTTAAGAGACTCACTTCTCTTTCAGTCCTCCAGAATATCACTGAAATCTCTGATGCTTTTTAATCTCCTTTTTTCCTCCTATTTATGTTCTGTCCTTTGTTCATTCTCTGTTATTTCCTAAACTCTGGGGAAGTTAGTATGTGAACATGGCAAAATCAGTTTGCATGTTGAGTAAAATGTCCAAGGAATATTTGAGAGATATATAATAGATATTCTTAGTTTTCACTTTATTATTTATAATAAAACATATAGAAATAAATGCAGAAATAATTTTAATTAATTTCTAGGGAGTTTCTGATAACATTTTCCAGCCCCAGGCATTCTGTAATTTCTGAGGCTAGAATAAACATTCTTAGGCCATCCAGCCTTTCAGATTTTATTTGCCTTAATTATCAAAACAATACAATGACACCATATAATCTCTAGGATCCCTTTCAACATCTCATCAAATAATATTTTTTCTCTATGCTGAGAATCTTTTCTAACACATAATACTTATACCAGTTAATTCCAGAGTAATTGTTGCTGTCTAGATGAATTACAATAATTCCACCTTATAAATCATACTTCTCCAGGAAGCTAAATGTCTTTGAATCAAAAAGTCCAAAGACATTCAGTGTCATTGCATCTAACATTAAATTGCACCCCAGGAAAATATTTGATCATGAGTCATAAAGACTTGTTCTGAACCATGAATTATATTTAGAGGAGGACAGTAAACACACTTTGCTTTCAAGTTTTATATCTTCAGGAGGCTCATTTTCTCAGGTATTAATATGAAGAGATGTAAATAGCTCAGGAAGTACTTTTGAAACACAAGCTATAAAATTAATGATCTCTGCCACAGATTCCCTCATTTCTCATCACGATATACAAATTGGACATAAAACAGCCTTGCCGGATACGCCTTTGCTAACAAAGGAGGGCATGGGGGAAATTTGGGAAGTGGGTACTGCTATAACCTTTGTTTAGCAAGTGGAAAAAAGAAAATAAACAACTATTGCTCTATTTTATGTTGACATAATAATGACAGGTACAATACCCAAAACGCACCACCTGGACAATGAAACCCATAGCGTCTTGTAAGGTGAATGTATGAGGTTTAATTCAAAAACTGTGCCAGTGGCAAGGTGAAAGGGAGCAAAGAATAAAAGATGTGAGGCTGTGAACCTGTCAGTCTGGAGAAGATTGCTCACTGAGGCAGGGCCTCTGCCTGGGAAGACCCATTCATAATTTATTCCTCTCCTTTGTAAACTACCAGCTGCACAGAATGAAAGGGTATGGAGAGACTGTATAAGCTCCCTTAGAGACAAAAGTCAGAAACCAAAGTCCTTTCCAAGAAAAGATAATAAAGAAGGAGAGCAAAGACATTAGAACATATTCATTTTTCCTTTCTTCAAAGAGTGAAAGTTTAATGTTATTTAGTCAACATTTATATTGCATAAAATATATCACAGTAAGAAGAATGTACCCAAAGATAGTGTAGGTTTTTAATACAACACACAGGGTCACAGATATTTCCATTTTCCCAAGAGATTCTTTTTTTTTTTTTTTTTTTAAGGTTTTGTGAGACAGGGTCTCGCTTTGTGGTTCAGGCTGGCCCTGAGCTCAGCTTCCAACTCACATCACAGCAATCCTCCTGCCTCTGCCTCCCGAGTGCTGGGATTACAGGCGTGAGCCACCACGCCCAGCACTGTGGTATGTGGTACTGATTGCTTCTGGGCGTGAGTCTCCACGCCCAGTATAGGTATGTGGTTACTGGGGATTGAACCCAGGCCCTTGCGCTTGCAAGACAGGTGCTGGAACCACTGAGCTATATCGCCGGCCCCCAAGAGATTCTTTTTAAAATACATGTTATACAGATGTTGATCATTTATCATTAGAAAGACATACATGACACAAATAAGGCTCATCAGAAATATTTGGGGGCTGAGTTTGGTAATTATACATGTATGTGTGTTTCCCTGTGGTAATAAGCATGGGAGAAAAATGTTTAAAAACAATAAATAAATAAAATAAATTTTAAAATAAATTAACAAATAAATAGTACAAAACTCTCCCAGAACAAATCACATCTGAGTGATTATGAAATACTTCTTGGGTACATAAATGCCGATTTGGACTTCAGATGGATAATAGCATCTCATTTAGGTTAGAGTGCATACTGTACCAGACATCTTGACTTTTCAGAATAGCCTGATACTATGACTCTTTCCATTGCATAGATGACAAATGCAATAGGTTGTATAATCTCAAGATGGCCCATTTTCTAAGAAATAGAGTCAAGATTTGAAATTTGGCATCTGATTGCTGCTCATTAATGCCAGGAGAATTGAACAGTGAATTCTCAATGAAACACAGATATACAAAACAGAATGCTGAGTGCTTTGAAATACACTGCTCAGGGAAGCTCCTCCCCAGCCTGACCACCTTCATGGCCTCCCTCATGGCCTCCATCTTTCATTATGTAACTACTATAGTGTGTCCACTGAGGTCTGTGCATGGTGGAAGGGGAAGAATGGATAAAACACTCTCTTCTTTGTAACAAATTTAGTCTTGAAAACAGACTCAAACTGGACTGTAGAGTTTACTTTCTCATAAATGAAGAAGACAATAATCCAAAGAATGTTTGGATTAACGAAACAACAGACATGAATGAGTCCAGTGTCTGCTAAGGGTTCAACCTGAGAGTATTCATCCCATTCACTGCTAAATGATTTCCATCACCAATGTTACTTTACAGCCGAAGATATTCCAACTTTGAGAGGTGGGGCATCACCAAATTGTGGGCATTGAAATTGTGGGTTTCAACAGAGACAGAGTGAGATTTGATTCAGAATCCTTATTATCCCTAGTTCCAGGTTATTTTCTTGTAAGAAATACTGCATCAGATGGTGCATATATGCAGCCTAGTGATTGGCGTTAGCTGGAGTGGAACATAAGCCCTGTGTTGTGTTTCCCACAATGAGGCAATGGAGCGAAACTGGACCATGTTTGTGGTTGCCAGCCTTAATCCAAGTTGTCTCACTAAGCAGAACTAGAGAGAGGGGCTCCAGTTGCATGTATTTGTGTGGATAAAGTTGTCATATTCAGGGGTCAAAAGATAAGACTGTCTGGTTTATTCTCTGTGTTGTGGAAGATAGGGAAGCACAAGGTGTTCATCAGCTATTGTGGTCAGTTTGGTATTTGAGGCATCACAGGCTTCAGACACCTTCCTAAATGTCTCTGCTCTGCGCTCAGGGGAGCCTGCCCTGTACACACACATCTAGGTTGAACCACTTCCTGGTTGTGGCTAATGGAAGACACTGCAGTAAGAATGAATAAGGAAGAAAGACAAATGAAGACATTTCTCTCACCTGTTTGTCTCAGGTAATATTTACCCTGTGGCCCCATTTCCTGCTGACAAGCACACTGACAAGGCCCCTGTAGTGTGTGACCCCTGCTCTTGGGTACAGAGTCCTTGCCTCTTCCCATTGCACCCTGCGTGGTGAGCAGGCTGACTTCCTGCTGCTGCAAACTTCTGAGCTCCTTGGCGTTGTTCTGGGGCCTCTCTGATCTCCAGTTCCTCTTTGACCTTCTGGTTAAGCCCTATAGATGGGCCTGGAGCAGACAGAATCTGCTTGACAAAGTGAATTCTCTGTGGTATTTCTCTCTCTGGCCTCCAATGGCCACTGAGTAACTTCGTGAGTTCACCAAAGACTATCACCAGAAAGATCATTTCTGCTGAGGCTAAGTGTCTAGAAACCTTGTAGTAATGAATTAAACTCTTCTAATTTGGTTCCAAGATGACCACTGTGAATAATTTCCTTGGGCTCGTAATAATTACATGTGTTGCTTGTTCTCCAGCAGCTGTGTTTGGAGACTTGAGCCATCCTTTCAAAAATAAAGTTCTTGGGAAGAAGTGCTTTTACCTAAATTGAAGAATGTATGGCCACATTTCCCCCCATATTTTAAAGAAATGATCCTCTCATTTTCCTCCCTTAATTTCTAACTTAACTCTGCTTTGTTTTTCTAATGCTAAACATTGACAAACTTTTCTGTAAATAAATTGACAATAAATATTTCAGGCATTACAGGTGGTGTGGTCTCTATGGTAACTAGTTAACTCTGTTATTGAAGTGTGAAAGCAACCATGGCAATATATGAATAAGTAGATGTTGCCACTTTTCAGTAAAACAGAAAAAACTGTGTATGGCCATATTCAGTTCATATAAATGACCAGCCTCTGATCTAAACAAAGCTTTATCAATTTTGTTGGCTTTTTTTCCCTTAAAAAATAACTTTTGAATCTTTTCTACATCATTTTCTGATTTTTTTCTCATTGATTTATAATTTAATCTTTATTTGTTATTGTTTGCTCAGAATCTTTATTTTTTAACCTTTTTATGGTAACAATACTTATCTAGGTGATTTGAGACCATTTTTTTCTTACACAAAAATTTGAAAAATAAGTTTTTCTCTAAACTTTGTTGTGTCAAGAGTCCATATTGCTCATAAGTTATTTTCATATTTTAAACTTCCACTAAATTCTAAGTAATTTATAATTTCTGTGTTTAATTGATTTTATTGGTACATTTTATATACACATTATGATCACATTCAACATTGAGACTTTGTACCCATACATGACACTTCTTGATTCTCACTGTTTCCCATTCCACTGCCCACCCTGCACTCCTCCATCCCCCATCCCCCATATACACAAGCTTTGTTTCCATTTGTTTTTATTTTTACCATCAATTTTTTCCCATCATTACCTTGTTCAACAAGTTATTTTATAATAAGCAATTTAAGTTCAGCATATTTTGAAAGATTTTTTTTGTATTTCACTTTTAATTTAAGTCTGTCATATTCTAAAAGCATAATTTACAATTTCAATTTCAATGATTTTAGGTGAATTTGTTTTGAATTATCTGCCTTTGAACATATTTCACGTGTACTTGAAGATAATGCATACTACAGTGTGCATTTATTGAGTTAAACAATCCATATATGTTAGGTCAAGTTGTTCATAGTTTTGCTTAAGACAATACTTTTGTCTATTTTCTGTCTAGTGGGTTTATCAGTCATTAATACTAGTAATGATAATTGATAGATACCCTTTGTCCTCTTGCATTCTGTATTCATGGACTCAATCAAACTTGTGATAAAATATTTGAGGAAAAATGTTGCTTCTTTATTGACTATGAGCAAACTTTTTTTCTTCTCATTTTCCTAAATAGCACAATATTACATATTATTTCCATAATACCTAAAATGTACTAGGCATAAGTAATCTATTGACAGTTTAAAGCATAGTTGTCCAACTCCAGAACACAGACAGGAGCCAATCCGGGCCTACAGAGAACCAGGCTGCATAGGAATGGAGAGTGGCGGGCAGCCAGCAAAGCTATATCTGCATTTATAGCAGTTCCAGCTGCTGTGAGTATTTAAGCTCTGCCTGCTGTCAGGCCAGGGATAGAGCATCATTGTTTCTCAGGAACATGAATCCTACTATGAACTATATGTGGGAAGGACAGACTCTGCATTCCTTATGAAAATATAATGTAATGATAATAGACACAGGTTCATAGTAAATATAGTGCACTTGGGTCACACCAAACACTGCCCCCATACAACCCTTGTCTGCATATAAGTTGTCTCCCATGAATCTGGTCCCTGGTGACAAAAAGAGCAAAATATATAGGTGGATGTGTATTGATTTTACAAAAACACAGTGCACTTTTATACAAAGGACTTGAATGTTGGAAGATTTGCATATAGAAAGGGGCAATAAATAATACACAGATATGAAGAATGTACTGAAATCTCCAAATGGTATTCTTGAATTACTTCTTTTTCCTTTCAATGGATTCTAGTTTTGCTTCATTTATTTCTTATATATATGTTGTATATATACACATGTATATAATAAATATATGTGTGTGTATATATATACATGTATAAATATACATACATATATGTTTACATATATGTCTATTAATAGTGAAAATTTCAGGCATTACAGGTGAGTGGTCTCTATGGTAACTAATTAACTTTGTTATTGAAGTGTGAAAGCAACCGTGGCATATAGACATAAATATAGAGACATATATCTTATCAGGCATCTGTATGGATATTATTGTGTTTTTATGTACTGATATTGTAACAAAATTACTTTTGTATCTCCAAAGCATTATTTTTACACATTTTGTCTTGCATTAATATGACCACTACTCTTATGAGTGTTGTAAATACACATTTGTTTTACTTTTTTAAAGGAGATCTGTGAATTTCCTCAAATCTAAAGTTTGCCTCTTATAGGTAGCAATATATTTAAATGTTACTTTCTCTCATAATCAGGCAGTCTGCCATAGTTTGACGGTGTCCCTCAAACTTTTGTGTGGGAAATATAACCCCCAAGTTCATAGCTCTCTGGAGAACTTTATTTGGAGATGAGGGCAGTGAAATGCTAATTAGGGTTGGAGAAAATCGTGAAGGTGAAGCTCCCAAGATGGTGCTGGTAGTTTTTCAGCAAGGAGAGAGGCCCAGATTCCTAATCTTTGCATTCTCACTTGGAGGCGCGCCCCCTCGTGCTATGGTGACACAGGCAGACCTCAGCTCTTGGCAGACAGCTGGATGGACGACTTCCAGGCTCTAAAATTGTGAAGTAGAAAGACATTTACTTCACAAATTATGTATTCTGTGGGATTCTATTATGGCAGAAGAAAGCTCTACCTTTTGATTAATTTTGAGCTATTTTCCCTTGCATTCACATATCCCATTGTGCTGTTTATTTTGCATATGATATATATATATATATATATATATATATATATATATATATATATACATACATATAGTTTTGTTTTTATTTTTTTTCCTTTTTTTCCTATTAATTAAAAGTACTTTATTGTCTCAATTTGTTGGATTTTTTGGTTTAAATCTTTATTGGTGCATAATGAATACACATCATCATCGCATTCAACATTGAGAGTTTGTACCAGAATATGGCACAATTTGAATCTCATTTTTCCCCTTTCCCCCCGTCCTGCAACCCCCCCAGCCCCTAAATACATTATCTTTGTTTCCTTTTTTCTTTATTATTACCACATTCATTTTCCCTTCGTTATTTAGCCTTACACTCTCATCCTTTTTATATGTATTTCTATTTCACAATATCAACTATACATACTACAACTTCTGTCAATGGTATGGAAGTTATTTCCATAGTTCTTCAGTCCAGTGTTCTTCTCTAGTGTTGAAAATAAACATTTAAATTTATCCAAATATTTTCCAAATTAATTTTAATGTAATATCATTAAAATATGAAAGATTCTCTATTTTCCTTTCCTTGTACTGTACATACATATGAGGATACATAAAGAGAATTCTATGAAAGATTATTACATACATATGACTTTCATATAAATATATTTCATTCTTTTAAAATTATATACAATGTTCTATCAAATAAAAGTGTGTTTCATAATTGTCAAATATAGCTATTTCCATCAAGTATAGTAATAACTAGGCTCACAGACACTTGTGTTCAAAAACTGAATGATTTGTAAATACAAGTTGTGGGTAGAGTTTTCTTCTATTTGCACACTCAGGACTATGTGACAAACACAACAGTCAGCCTCTTCTCTGCAGCCATGTTCCCCAGAACCAGGGAGAGAACTGAGTCTGTGAGTCAAGGCATCACTGGACATCACTAAGTCACTATTTAAAACAGGGTTGTAATAAACACTTTATAAAATGTTATACCTTTGAAAATGCAGCTAAAATCAGTCTCTTTACCACGCAGATTTACCAATTTAAATCAAGAGTTTGTATTAAGTGAATTTCCCTGTAGTAGGGAAAGGAAAAAGGATTGTATCAGTGGAAGGGAAATTTAAAAAGGGGATGGAGATGAAACAGAGAAGTAAGTAAAGGAGATTATACTAGGAGCAAGACTGGAGGACAAAAGATAAATACCCAAGCTCTGGGATACTGGAGGAAAGACAGGAGAAAAAGAATAAAACAGGAAATAAAGGAATATAAAAGCAAATCAGAAAGACAAGAGATACTGTTCACTCACATGCAAGTTTCATTAAATCAAAAGATATAGTTGAGAAAAAAAGAGAAAGAAAATGAAGAAAACAGAGCAAATATAAATATTATAACCTAAAGAGCAACACAGGAACCAATCAGTTCAAAGCAGGGAATTGAATCAAGCAAACAAGAGAAAAGGTAGATAATAAGAACATCAGAATTCCTTTGGTCTTTGCAATTCTGTGTTAGTGCCTAAGGCAGAGCCTGCAAATCTGCTGGGCAGCCCCATCAGGTCTATAGTAGGTTCTGGCCAGGAAGTGGGGCTGTTTCTGACTTGTGGGATTGAGAATTGGGGCCCCTCCCAAGTCAGGAGCCTTTCTGATGTCTCTTGCCTAAGTTTCCCTGTTGTGAACCAGAACAGAAAGCTCTCTGGGGTGTTCTTTGCTTATGTCCACTGTCAGAGTCCAGAGGGAACATGACCCTTCTGCCCCCTGTTTGCCCACATCCCTGGCTGCAGAGCAGAGATGTCTCCAGGTCTTTGTAATTGAGGCTAAGGTTAGTAGCTCCAGGTGGTACTGGGAGCAGAGCTTTGCTGGACCCAGTCTGTCCTTCTCAACATAAATTCTCCCACCTTGTTGAGCAAGGGCTATCAGTCTACAGTGGCTGGACAGCTTTTCCCTTCTTTCTCTCAGGGCAGCAGAGCAGTGAACTTGGGCTATCAGAGTTCAAGTGTGCTCCTCTCTGCCCAGAGTCGTGGCACCATGTGCCAGCTGCCAATCATGGGAGTTCATATATCCACTTCATTTCTTCCAAAGTGGGCATTCAGGGGTGTACTATCTCATGTTTTTGCCCCAGCATCTGAATCTGGCTATACCAGACTCTCTCAGTTCAGGTTTGACTCTTTTTCTCAATGAGGAGCAAAGTCATTTACAAAGCTCTGTGCTGGGATGGGCACACTGTCAGTCCTCTGGACTGCAGGTTCTTACATCACCAGGAGTGATTTATTTCTTTTGTAGCAATGGGTCCTATATTTTCTCTTCTGTCTATTCTCTTGATATTCTCATGTGCTCTCTACAATTGTGTGTGTGTGTGTGTGTGTGTGTGTGTGTGTGTGTATGTGTGTGTGTGTGTGTGTGTGTGCGTGTGCACATGCGCACCTTAGTCTGTTGATTTCCAGGTTTGGGGCACTTTGTCTGGAGAACCTGTGTTGATGGCACTCATGTCTCTGGCTACTTTTCTTCGTGTATAATACCACCCATTTTTTTTAAATGCAGTCCTTCAAGTGAATTCCCGGGGTCTGTAACAGGTAGGGAGCCTTAGACCAGAAGAACCCAGCAGTATGCAGTACACAGAGATCAAGATCCATAGTTGATGGCCTATAGGTTGTCATTTAAAAAAAAATACTCTGTCCTAACATTCGTTATATCTCCTACTCATGTGTCCTATTGATTTTTTTAAAAATCTTATATTTCTATCCACCTTTTTCTAAATATGTTTTCTATTTCTTTATTGATCTGATCTTTCATCTTTTACATTGTTTTCTTTACCCAATTAGTTGCTTAAATCTTTTATTCTTAAGTAAATGTTCTTTGTGCTAGTTAAATATTTGCAGTTACTTTTGTATTTCTTCTTTGTTTTTTTAAAACACATTTTGACCATTTGCTTTTGTGTTCCTGGGTTATAGCTTCCTTCTTACGTTGATGAGATCAGATTTTGAGGATGTAGGAGGTATCTCCTTAGTTAGATTCTGTTTCCCTATCATCTTTCTTTGCATCTGGCTAGGTTTTGGTGTTTAAATCCCACCCCAATGTATTTAGTGTAATATTTGATGCTATCAAATCTTCTGGGGGCTTGATCCACTGTATCACTTGGAGAGGAATGCACACCAGAGAAAAAGCAATGACACAAAGTTGGACTTGATACTTTCATATAGTAAAAACCATCAAATAATAATATAGTCCAAAACAAGGTAGATATGAACATGCTGTAAGAAACAAGAAAAGGGCCAGGGATATAGCTCAGTGATTCCAGCGCCTGTCTTTCAAGCGCAAGGACCTGGGTTCAATCCGTGGTAACCACATAAAAATACTGGGTGTGGAGAATCACCCAAGCAGCAACCAGTACCACATAACACAGTGCCTGGAATGGTGGCTCACGCCTGTAATCCAGCACTCAGGAGGCAGAGGCAGGAGTATTGCTGTGATGTGAGTTTGAGGCTGAGCTCAGAGCCAGCCTGAACCACAAATTGAGACCCTGTCTCAATAAAACAAACAAACAACAAAAGCTACAATTCTACCTCCCATAAAAATCAAAAGAAATCCGACTTGTCTCCAGGCCCACACCGGAGGAGCGCCCAGGGACTGAGGTTAGCAGCGGGCGGCTCTGGAAACGGCGACTGTGCCACTGAATCTGCACCGGGTTTGGAGTTTACTTGTCTCCAGGCCCACGCCGGAAGAGCGCCCAGGGACTGAGTTTAGCAGCGGGCGGCTCGGGAA
>PVIR01031679.1:0-19253 GCA_004026965.1 Petromus typicus
AAAAATTTTTCCTCTTAGCTATGTATTTTATTGTACTTTTCAAGTAGTGAAAATTTTATCTCATGAAAAAGTTGAAACTTCATAGAATGTAAATAAGAGTGATTAATAAATGTAGGTGAAATAGGATGTTTATGACCTTCTGTGTCCCATACCTGCATAATTATGATTTGTTCTGGGAATTTAAACAGTAAACAATTTAAAGTGTAGTTAGAATTTTTAGAGTAAATGGACCAGAAAATAGTGTCAAAAATAATTTGTGAAAAATTTGGTAATACTATTGAAAGGATCATCTGAGCTCAGCATTTGTTTCACAACAATACACATTTTTAGTGTTGAAAAAAAAAACTAAAACAAAATACAAACAGGTGATATTGTAAAACTAATGATCTAACCAAGAAAATATAGTTAAGTAATTTCAAGTCTGACATTTTCAGTCTGTGATTTTTAATTTACATTGTAGACAACTGTCACCACTGTTCACTTTTATCTTCAAACAAGATGAAATTTAGTGGCATGAATGACTTTTAGGAGTTTTATTTGTGAATTTTGAAATTCACGTGGGAATTAAATTTTTGACATTATATCGTGATAATTGTTGACTTGAATGCATAGATTTATAGCCAAATGTACAAAATAAAGATATAGTCACAGGAAGGAACAATAAGAAAACTGAGCTCAAAAAGGTTTTGCTTTCTCATTTAATTAGAGGTAAGAATTGATATAGGGAATTTATAAATAACAATTAAAATTGATACCAAAGTGAAATATGCATGTAATAAAATGCGTATAAATATGAATCCTAAGGAACTTTTCTATTTGTCATATGTACCAACTATAACGAGGATGTAGATTAATAACTCAGTCCAGAGTTCTTTCTCCCATCCCTCCTTCACTACCAGCTTGACTTCTAATATCCAAATCAGTTTTATTTACTTTTGTATTTTATTTCAATGGAATAATATCCATTTGTGTCTATTCTTTTATGAAAAGATATAGTTACATAACTCATTCTTATCTTTTGTTGCTTTTGACCATTTATTTTCCTTATTCATAATATTTAGTTTAATTAGATTAATTTGGTGGTTTCAAAGTTTTTATTGTGATTAACGCTGCTGTAGGCATTTAATTAAAGCATTTTGGTAAATATTTCATACACATCAGCTAGAAATATATCCAGAGTTTAAATTCCTGTACAATGTGGTAACAATTAGTATTCTAAATTTATAAGAAATTTCTCCTAAATAAATCTACTAAATTATACTTCTGTGGTGTAATTACACATTTTTAGCAAATGTTTCATTTTTTCTGCTTTGAATCCTTAATTTATCTATTCTTTGTAGGGTTCATATCTCAAGTAAATAATAAAATTGAATATATTTAATTAAGTGCTTCAAATGTTTGAAATTCAAAATTTTTCTTCTTTGAAGTATCTAGTCAATTTTTTTGTCAATTTCTACTCAATTATCTTTTCCCTTATGATTTATATGAAGTTTTTATGTAATCTTAATTTTTAGTCATTATCAAATATATGTGCTGAGTATATTCATTCCTAAATTGTGATTTCTTTCCTATGGTAGAGTATTTAAAGAACACTAGTCCTTCAATCCAATTTACTCTGATTTCTATACTTTTTCTGCTATGGCTAGGATTTTGTGACCTATTAAAACCTGAAGGGCTTACCATTGGGTTACAAAAACTCATTATATTTTTTTCTGCTAAATTTGTACTTTACCGTAATGGTAGCCAGCTGTGTGCTGCAGTAGCTGTGCCGGGAGATGCAAGAAGCAATATTTGTGTTTACCCACTGAGTATAATGATCAACAAGATATGTGCATCTATGCAAAACTGTCAAACTTGGCTTTCTATCAACACAATTCTGCTTTTAACAGCTTTGGATATGTTTACCTGAGCATTTCCAGGGTTAAAATAGGCCCAGACCATTCTTCTGTTAAGTGACATGTAGTTTACCATCATGGAATATGGGTATGGCTCACAGCAGCTGGGCATGTGAACAGAAAAACAGTCACCTGCTTGGCAGATGAATGGCCAGGTGTATACAGGAGCTCCAAAGCAGAAAGTGGTGTGCTTTTAGGATTTTTTTTTTTTTTAGTTTTCTTTTAATTTTTCTTCTAAGTAGCCCAGTTCTGTAGAATGACTAATGAAACACCAGGTATGAAAGTTTTCAACAAGGTCTAAAGTGAATCAACAGGTGACTCATGAAAAAATTGGCCATGTGTCCCAGAGTCCTAGGACACTGAAATAAAGCAAGAATCAGCTGATGTAGATGGAGCGAATGAAGATGTCTCTGATTAAAATGACTGTGGGAAGAACAATGTCAGTACATATTGACCTGGTTGAAATGGTACACAATGCCCATACAAACAAGTGGAACAATGGAATGTTAGAACTCTCTCTGAGAATATAGTGAAGAACTTGGCAGGGGTGAGAACAATTAGTTGTGATGTTAGTATTTCCATCAAAATTTGGAATTTTTTTGCAACAGACAGAATGTAATAAGATGATTTTATATAGATAGATAATTAAACACAAGTAAAACTTTCCTTATGCACCAATAATTACACTCAAAACAGTTTATTTTGACATTTCACTTCTCAAACTGAAAGCATTCACAGGTCTGCTCTACTAGTAGGATTTTTCCATGGTAATCATAAGAATGTAAAAGACAGTTGTAAAAGATTTATGGGTGTGGGCTTGAGGTTACTAGAATAACAATCTCACTGAGGAGATTTGCTTTGTCTCAAAATTTCCTGAGGTTTATTGAGAAAAATCACATGCAAAGAATGAAAAAAGAACTGGAAATCTGGCTCCTATAATTTTGTTTCAAGAAGTCAAGCAATGATGCATCATCTGAATACATGACTACTGATAAATATTTGGCAGCATTTCTGTCACTATAGCTTTAGGCCATATAATAGGACAGTGGTGTGGTATTTATACTTGAATAAAGGGAAGGAAAGAAAGTGACACTGCTTCTTTGTTTTTAAATATTAAAATATCCACAAAATTAAAGCCTAAAATGGAAACTTTTTAGAACAACTATAACATCCCTTTAAACACAAGCTGTTGGTCAATGGTTGTGAATTATTTGATCTTAAACATGAGTGGCATAAGTAAACAGATACTTTACCAAAAAAAGAAGTAACAAGTCCAAAATATCATGGAAAAATTTTTTAGAGGACTTGGTCTGAAACTCATAACAACAGATGAGGACAAAACTATTTCTGCCCTGGGAACTATACCAAAAATCTGTGTTGCACACTGGTGAGCTGACAGGTGAACAGGGAGGTGTAACAACACAAAGACCTATTACAACAATAGGACAATCAAAAAGGTGTCAATTGCTCTACAAAAAAAAAAGACAGGAAAACAAACATACATTCAATCAGTATAAGTGATATTCGTGTATGAGATATGCAGCAACCATATGTGAAGACTTCTTGGAGTTTAACAGTTGAAGTAAAAATTATTGCATTTGTGTTTAAATTGTAGGTCACATATCTTTTTCTCTGTGATATTATTGTTTAGGTTTGTTAAGCGAATAAACAGCTGATGTGAAAATATTGATTTCTAATCTAAATACTCACTACATTTTTTAATATTTTATGTTATAGGTATATTATTTTCCTCCTAAGTGGCCTTTGTTCTTTACAATCAGAAGCTCCTGAGAAACAGGAAAGAGATGTGACAAGAGTGGTTGGCCACAGAGGAAACAAGAACTGAGTATGTGTGCTGTCAGTACAAGTGAAACGTGTGCATGGAACATGCATTTGTTATGTGCAAAACATACACTAAATGTGACACTGAAGCAGACATTATTTTTACTATAAAGTTCTATTGGTATTTTCACTGTACCTAATATAGGAATTTATTTCTAATCTTATCTTTTCAGTTTTGTAAGCTGATGTGAAAATGTTAATGTTTACTCCTAAATGGGCAACAAATACTAAGAATTAAATATTATATTTTATTACTTTATGTTCTTTGAACTGCACATTATATAATGTAGTAGGAACTTCTTGACAAACAGCAAGAGCAGTAAGATGCCAAGCATGTCCTACAAAAAGGTGAGGGTAGCAAAACATATGTGCTGTGAGGGTAAGCAATACATGTGTATGGAACATAGTCTTTGCATGTCTGAAGCCTACCTTAGGTGTAGTAATTAAAGATTTTTTTGATGGCATGTTATTGTTATTTTCATTGTATTTTATATAGGAATTTATTTCTGTCATCTTTTAGACACTGAATACAAAAAAGTTTATGTTGAAAATTTTATTCAGAATTTGCATATTCTATAAAACATATTTTTGTGATATAAAAAATAAAGTATATAGTTACAAAATCACCAAGCAACTATTACTATAACAATTTCTAATATATCTGTATTTTGAGAATATAAAAGAATAATACATAGTAACAGGCCAAAAGATAGCACAATAATTCCTTTTTATCCAAGTTCTCTATTTCACAATAAAAAATAATCTTAATAGAATGCTGTCCAAGATATATAATACTACCAAATGTCACAGTCACATATCAAATCAAATATATGACTCTAGTACCCTCTGCAGGACCTGATACAACAGACATTCAATCATGATTTATGACTACATTTGTCCCAGTCACACCTAGCACAACACTTAACATTGAAAAAGCACTTAGTACTTATTTGTCTTAATGATTTTACTAGTAGAATTGATGAATATGGATTGATAGTCTCAAAGTACCTGTGAAAATGTTGCCCAGAATAGAGATAGTTTGAGAGACTGTTCTCTTAATTTGTGAAACTATCCTGGAAAAAATATTTATAAAATAATAGTATAGATTGAAAAAAGTAGTAAATGTTTATTTTATTTTGAAAATACATTGAATCCTATGACTTTATTCTCAAAATGTTATAGAAGTAGTTTGTGGTTAATTTAAAAAGCAACTGCAAACTTGAAGACTTAAAAGAAGGCAAAGCTATTCCCTTGAACTTCTAATGCCAGAAGTCTAAATTTGTTTCACACACAAATCCAGGTTTGAGCAGGGCTATGATCTCTCTGCAGGTTCTTCAGGGTAATGGGTATCTTATTTTCTCAGCTCTAGAACTATACTTTGCCTGTAGCTCCTTAGTTCATTTTCAAAACTAGCAACATAGAAATGTGTTACAGTAATCATATTACCTTTGTTGTTTAGTAAAATATTTTCTGTGTCTCTCTTTAAAGGACAATTATTATTTTTATGCAGTGTTCATCTACATAAATGCAGAATACCCTCCCTTCTATACAAAGGCCTTTAATTTAATACAGATTCACAGTGTATTCTGCCATTGAAGGTGATTTTCAAACAATGTAAAGGATGCATTCAAAGAATGCAGGTAACACTCAAACATATTTAGGAACATAATTTATCCTGTCACAAGGAAATGAATTAAAATCCCCCCAAAGTCTTAAAGAAATGCTGTGATATTTGTGTGAACTATCTTTCATTATGTTATGCATTTCTTTGCATGCTACTTGACTGATTATTTGTATGACAGAAAATTTGTCATATTTTTTTCTATATATAGAGAGATATGAATCAATTTTCCTCTAATACAGTTAATGAAAATGTTTGCTATCTTTATTATTATCATTAAATAGTTGATATGCCTAAATGTTGTGATACCACATGCAGAAGCATGCACTATTTTTAGTACAGATTCAGGTCTTTGCCTAGTGAACACAGAATCTATATTATATTATGACAATTCTAATCAAACATCATATGGACAATTATAATTACATACTCTGCAGGAAGGAACTTCTGTTTTGACTGGGTGTTGATAAGGCCCAATGCTTCTACATTTGAATTTGGGAAACATATTACAGACAAATTTCTGGCTTCATTTATTTATCTTCCACTAGTGCCATACTTCCCATGAAAGACACCACAGGGTACAGTCATGTCACAATGCCACCTAGTCCTCTGTGATGTGATTCAACTCAGTATAGGCAGCACTGAACAAAAAGTAGCTCTAGAACTCATCCTTATATTGGGCAACTAACAATAATTTAGCCATATGTAAAAGAAATATGAACCACATAATTATATCCTTTAAATTCCAACTAAATATAGACCCAAATTTCCTTTAGCTGAATCCAAGAAATTCACATGGCACCATCATTACTGCCCCAACACAATGGAAAGTGAAAAAGAGGGGAATTCTAAGTGGAAATAAATAGTGGTTTTCAATAGT
Source organism: Petromus typicus (assembly GCA_004026965.1). Lineage (NCBI taxonomy): Eukaryota > Metazoa > Chordata > Mammalia > Rodentia > Petromuridae > Petromus > Petromus typicus. Next base: position 6,239 of record PVIR01031679.1, read on the forward strand.
TATGTTGAAAATATCTTAGTTTAATTAAATATGGCCATATAAAACCATATGGCCACAGGAAGAACCCACTAGCAGGGCTCCTCCCAGGGTTTTGGAAAGGTCTGTGAAATGAAAAGCCACAGGCCTAAATGGCTTCCAGGGCACTCTGCCTTCCTTATCTTACCGGGACTTTTTCTATATACCATTAATAAACCTGTTGAAAATAAATGCAGCTTAAATAACCTAAACACTAACTGCATGGGCTGTGAATGGTTTCATTTCTGATGTCCTCAGATCCTACTGAATTGTGTGAACACCTGCAATTGTGTGCATTATCAGCATGTGTGTGAGGTCCACAATTTTAAACCTCTACTTCTTGATTATTTTATGACCCTTTGGAATGCTTCTAGTCAGCCCCATTAATTTGAAATAATAACTACAGAGAAAGGTCTCCTTGAATAGAAATTTATATGAGCTATATAGTTTTCCTAAGGAAGCATAAATTTTAGACTTTAAGCTTTTGGAGTTTCACGAAGTAGCTTAACAAAGTACTACAACAGAAAGATCCTATTGGGATATATTTTATCAAACACATTGAAAATAAATGCTTTAAAATGAGAATACTTTTGTCCTGTAAAAGTTTTAGATACTTAAAAATAGAGCAGATAACAGATCCTTACTTAGTGTTGATTAGACATTTCCTTTAGAATATTTGACATCATTGAGTAGCTTTCAGTAACCTGGACAAAATATCCACAAATTGACTGCAATAAACTCTTATCACACTTTTTTTCTCCCCCATTTTTACCATTTCTTAATTTTTTACCATTTCCGTTGTCAGGTAAAATTTAGACCATGGTCTACAAACAAATAAATGCCATGTTCACCTAGCTGCAGCCACTATCAGTCTTTTTAGTCCCATTCACTCCTTTTTTTGAAGAAAATATTATTTTTGTCATCAGTGTGAGATATTCATAGTTCTTGTAATCTTGTTAGAGCCTTCTATTACCATGGTGCCTTGAAATAGTCCGTCCTGCCTGTATTTGTTTTTAGGTAACATTTTATTAAATTGTCCATTAAACTTTTCATTAAGTTTAAAGTCAGGCTTATTTCTAGGCCATATGATCAAAAATTCAATATTGGTTATTTTAATAAGATTTTATTTTCTTTATATCCTCTTCTTTATATCACTTACTTGTTTTACTAAGATACTATTCATACAACATGAATTCCATAATAAATATCAATATGTAACTCAGTGGCTTTTAGAGCACTCACAATATTGTGCAAGCGCCAATGCCGTCTGATACTACGACATTTTATTATCCTAAAACGAGAACCTGGCATCATTACTCAGTCTTTCTCTCCATATTTCTGTCTCTTTCCAGTCCCTGGCAGCATTAATGCAAACCCTGAAATCATCACGATGTGGGTTTCTATGTATCCATCTCTTTCTGGCCACCTTAATGCTTTCAAGGTCCATCTGTGCAGGAACACGTGGAGGACATCTTTGTCATCAATATCTCACTCTTCTCCAGTGATTTAATAATACTCCATTAATGGATATATCCGATAGCATTTATCCAATATTAATTGGTAGATAATTTGTGTTCTGAAAGTTATTTACTACTGTAAATACAAGAATATGAACATACATATGCAAGTTTTTGTTTACAACTGACTTTTGAGTTAAATTGTATTTATATTTACCAGTCGAATTGCGGAATTATATCCTAATTGTATGCATAGTGGCCCCCTAGAATTCTCAGTGGTTACCTTGCTAGATGTGTGTGAATTGTGAAAAACTCTGAATATCAGAATTAGTAAAAAATGCCTATTTTTATAGCTTAAACTCTAATAATGTTGTCTCTCACAATTATTTAACTTAATAAAATACTGTATTAATAAAGCCTTAGAAGACACAGGATATTTTCGAAGGAACTTAGGGCTGAAAAAGAACAAAATTAAGAACTTTCAAGGTAGCTACACATGGTATTGTGACTGATCATTATCATGCGGGAATGCTGGGGTATCTTCCCAGGGCCGTAACCAATCATCAGTAAGGAGAACTGAATAGCACTCTTGGCTAGGATACTTGCAAATCTCCTGCCCAAAATAATACAATTGCTGTAGAATGTTTGTGGTTTCCTCCAAACTGCAGGAATGTCCACATACAATTATTGGTGAAGTTCCGAAGAAAATTCTGTGAATAATGGGGACTGTAACTTTGAAGCACATTTTCATGAAGGTATACTGTAGGACATTTTTAGATTGCTACTTTTCTCACAGGTTGGCCCATCTTTTGTTACTAGCAGCAATATGTGAGCACTTGAGTGTGTTTACACCCTTATCACTACACACTTTAATTTTGTTATTGGGCACTAGAATATCATGTGGCTTTGGTTACCATTTCCCTAATGTGGTATGATGCTGAACAGATTTTCTTAAGCTTATATATATTTTCCTTTGTATTTATTTATTTACTTATTTTTTTACTAGGGATTGAACTGAGGGCCTTCACACCAAAATACAAACCTAGCTCTGTTTTGTTTTTCTTTAACTTTGGTATTAATTCTCATTAAGTCATTAAATTTACAGACTGGGCTGGGATTTAATTTGTGGTCCTGTTGCCTCAGGCTCCTAGCGTGCCAGGATTATATCCAAGCACCACCATAACCAGCCACTGCATTTGAAAAAATAATATCACTGCAACAATAAGAATATGATAGGTATAAATAATGCTGATGTTCAAGGTGTTAAATCTTGTTTCTAAAATACACAGTTCATTGGAAATAAAAAACCTCCCACTAAAATTCATATTTTATTTTACTTAATATCATAATTAATGATACAAATATCATTTATTTGCCATGAAATTTCATAAACATTTAGAGTTTTGATAACTTTGATGCCTATTGTTTTGCCAGTCTATTCATAACTTCCGTGGATGGAGGGCACGTCACACATCAGTTCTGGAGTCATTGTTCTCATGTTCACACGCCCACAATTTGAGTCCCTTTGCAGATGTTAGGTTCAGTCAGAGATAAGAACCTAGAGTCTCAGATCTCACATGTGTTCTAAGTGTGTGCTCAGGCCAGGGATGCACAAGGCCCGCAGATTACAACACTGAGTACTGGACTGAGGGACATAATTTACTGTCACATCAGTACTGCGATCGCTTTGTATATTTTCATGTGACAATAAATTATGTCTCTTGGTCCAGTTTTTCTTTAAGACAGTACTTAAGGAGTAAGATATAGATATGGAAGCTAATTCTCCTTGGGTCATATCGAAAGTGAGTGGTGTGAGTTCTATGACTGAGATTAATATAATGTAATTTTATCTTGCTAGAGAGATACCAAAAAATGCTATTTTCTCAGACACAGAATTATCTTGACAGAATGTACTTCATATGAAACATCTTAACAGAAGAGAAAGTTCTCAAATTTTAGTGTTCTTAAACTGAGTTTCCCACAACTACATGGCACGACCCACAAAAGAATAACCAGAAACACTAAAATCACGCAATTAAATTCATTTCAATTGGCAGGGTGAACAATAAGCACGATTTTTAAAAAGATGTAAGCCAAATTCTAACTTTTAGCATATAAAGTAGGATTGAATATTCTAATACTGCTTAGATTTATTTTTTTCTTGTAGCTTTATAAAGTTGCATAAATAGTTGCACAATTTTAAAATTTTTCTCATAAAATATTATGAGAAAAATTAGTGAAGATGAATCTTATGCAAATCAAAATAAGTTTTCCAGCCAATGAATAGGATGTGAATTAGAGTTATGGAACAACCAGAACATGTTTATTTCCTTCTTCTCTTTTTAAATTAAGCACAGTGACCAAAAATTATAGTGGTCTTTGTATATCCCCCCCACCGCCACTTTGAGTCATTTAAGTCCAATTTACTTATCTGTGATAATAAAGATAAAGCCACCATTAATTTGTATTCAAATTTTCAAAATACCTGTAAAATGAAAAATAGTCCCATGGTAACATTTTATGAACTGGGAAGTAAGTATTAATTCTAGTTAATGTATGAAAAAGTTCTCAGTTCATTTCTTGTACATTTTAGTACATATGAAATTTGCCTGACTTCTGTGACAGCAAAACAAAAAATTGACAGTATTTGGAAACATGGTATTTTATGTATTTGTGATGTGTGTTAATATAAACATTTAATCAACATACTATATTGTCAACAATTTCTCATCAGAAATCCATGCTTTGATATTATATATTTTTAGAAAGCACCATGAAAATTTCTTGTATAATGTACTTATGAATGTCTGTTATGAATGAATATTGAGGCTCATGTTCTTCTGTTATTTTTCAGACACGATTACAGCACAAAACGCAAATAAGATAATTAAAATATTTTAAAGAATAGAATAAGTATTTTATTCCTGCAGTGACTTATAACTATTTTTAGCATAAATATAAGTATATTTGAATTATCTTGACGTTTTTATCTATGCTTTGGAAAAAAAAACTGGCTTCTAAACTGTGTTTGTTATTATTTCACAGTATATAAGAGTACTGAATATGATGGTTAGTTTAAGTAATTTATGGAAAGTTTTTTAATCTAGACTGGGTTAAGTGCGACAAAGTTTTGATCCACTCAGATTTTGAAGATCAAAAATAGAAATATTCCAAAATATGAGGAGGCTTCTGGAAGTATTTGGCTATTGGTAGATGACTAAATCATGCGGGTGGCTCCACTGACTTGCCATCTTGTCCGAGATGGGCTTGCTCAGGGGCACTCAGGAGGGCGACTGCCTGAACAGTCTGTCTGTCCTCTGGCTCCTCCTCTTGGTCTCTGCTTCCTGGCGGTCCTGGAATCTACATCTACTCAGGCACTTCATTGTGCTGTTTTTTCACTTAAGCCTATTCATCATGGTCTGGAACTCCTAAAGTCTGAGCCAAAATAAACCTTTGCTCTTTTAAATCGTGAGACCAGGTATTGTGTCTTAGCAACAAGATGCAGATTGAAACATAAGCAAAACATGTAAAACGTTAGCTCTTTAGACAATTTAATTATCATAATAGTATGAATGGAAATTTGTTTTCTCATTCAAAATCTTATTAAATGATATATCATATCCTATAAATATGATTTCATTTTAAGAGCTTTAAGTCATAGATTGTATATTTTAAATGTATTAAAATTATTCAAATATATTTTCCTACATATATAAGGCAGATTTAGCATATTTCTCAAAAAGAAAAATATTTTTACTCAGTAAAATATTACAAACAAGCCAGGTGACCTGTGCTTATGGCCCAAAATTTGGGACCTGGAGTAAGAAGAAAAAAATGAGCTCAGAAATTCCAGAGCATCCTTAGCAACATACAAGACTCTGTTCAAACAAGACAAGGGAAAGGGGAAAAACTGAGAAATAAGATGTGCCATGTATAGGTACAAATTCTCAATGCTGAATGTGATCATGGTGTATGTATGACATGTACCAATTAACCCAATAAAGAGAAAAAAATAAAGGTAAGTGAATCAACAGAATTAATGGTTTTTTTCTTTCTTAAATTGAAGAATGTCAAATTATTTTTTATTTCTGTAATATGCAAACATAAAATCTTGTTCCTTTTATTATTTGTTAAAACACCACATTTTAATATATGATTCATGATTTAAACCTGCTTCCATTACGTATTCTTTAATCATTAATCACAGTTTTCCAATGAAGCCAGAACGTGGACAAAAGTACAGATTTTGGGTGTAAGTGGAAAGCACTCAGATTAAACATACAAAACTGTTCAAATCTATGAAGAATATATCAACAAGTCACAATGTCCACTCACATGTACACATATGTACATAATTTCTCTCTCAAGGAAAGATGCATTCATTTAAGTAGTAGATTATCAGTCAGGCAAGAAAGGAATATTGAAGCAGGATAATTCTAGAGAAACTCAGAGAAAACTCAACTTATTCTTTAGATCTTTGCTTTCCTTATTTAATTTTTTCATCATTTTCTCCATTAATATGAATTTCTTTGTTGTGCACAGAACTTCTATATAAAGTAGAAATAATATCTAACATTTTGTTTTATTATTTAACTCAAATATTACATTTCTCTGTTACGTGTCTAAGAGATTTGTAAAATACCCTGCTGACTTAGTAAAGAACTAGGTCTAAGTCCAATCCTCATTCTTCCAAAGGCATATTAACCTTATTTTAATTAAGAAATAATTTTATGAGCCTACAAAAAGATATCAAAGTAGAGAAAAATATGAATCATAATACAGCACAATTTTCATCATACAAAGAAAAGAATCACCATGAAAGACATGAAGTGAAAAGGAAAAGTATGTTAATAGTCTTCTTGAGTGCCCCTACAGAAGTTGAAAAGTTTAACCTGACAGTAATAATTAGTATTCCTGAATGCATACACCAAGGCACTCAAAGAAAAATGAAACAGTATGTGTAGTATCTGTTATCTATAGCACCAAGCATGTCACCATTAACAACAAAAAACTATTTCTTACCTTCACTTATACCAGGAAATTGTAATACATACATAAAGATATGCATTTAGAGATATACATATAAGATACAGTATGACCTTTTAAATATAGAAATATTTGAGCAATTATCTATGTACTGGAATATACTGTTTTCTTGTGTTCTAAATATGTAGTAGTGTATAATTGCAGTTCACACAGTAGTTAAATGCAGTTATTGTCAGAATCTAAAGCCTCTTTTCTGAGAAAAAAATTTCTCTTACATGTTAATTTTCAAATATCTTCTTGGTTTCTTTGTTAGCTCTCTCATTCAGGGAAAACAAAGAATACATTTTAGTGACATCTTTTCATATTATGTGAAAAGACTGTTGAATATTTTTTATAGTAGAAGATTCATTCTATGGTTATGATTGTCTTTCCAATGAAAATAAAATTAGCATTTGTTCTTATGAGAGTACATTTATATTTTCTCGTTGCTGCAATCAATATTTCATGTTCTCATAAATCACTTTTAAGAATACATCATTTTGATTTATCTGCAGTGATATGTGTGAAGCTATCAATCAGGGGGCTGAGGGTGGAGCTCGGTGGCACAACTTTGTGATTAGTGTACACAAGGCCCTGGTTAAACCCGCAAGACCACACACTCACAAGTACTCTCGATGTATGAAGACAGTTGGATAAAGTGATTTAATGAAATATGACATACCTTGCCTTCAATTTTATGCAAATCAAACAATCTATTCTGAAAATAAAAGTATAAATTTAATTATATACAGTTTCTCCTCAGCTCCACTATGGTTCATGTTCCAGGCATCCAGCTGGCAGTACAGACTGGTGAGTGAAAATGCATACATGTTACACATACTCATGTGCACGTGCATGCACCTTTTAGGTTTTTTGACACAGGGTCTCCCTTTGTAGTTCAGCCTGGCCCTGAGCTCAGCCTCAAACTCACATCATAGCAATCCTCCTGCCTCTGCCTCCCGAGTGCTGGGATGACAGGCGTGAGCCACCACACCTGGCACTGTGGTATGTGGTACTGGTTGCTGCTGAGGTGAGTCTCCACACCCAGTGTTGTATGTGGTTACCGGGGAATCGAACTCAGGCCCTTGCACTTGCAAGACAGGCGCAGGAACCACTGAGCTAACTCCCCGGCCCCACATTATTTCTGAGTCATACAGCAAAGTTTATAAAAATAATATCAATTTAAATATGCAAACATTGATAGCATATTTACTGTGGATTATTTACTACGAATTGAGTGAAAAGGTATTTACCAACACTTACAGACCTATTATCTTTTCCTTTCCCATATATGGGAAGATTTCTTAATAATGACACACTAGGCATTCATTAATAATAAACACAATTGTTTATTCTGATATTTAACTTGTTTTATGTGGCCAGTACTGTAGGTAATTTTTTATCACTACCATATTCATCATTGCATTTAAAAATAATTTCAGAATTTTAAAATAATTACTGCTTCCCATATTAAATTAAAATCAAAATAATCTCTCAAATTAAACTACAACTTAAGGACACATAATGAGTATTTATCAATGTTGAATTCATATAAACTCTCATAGTCTCTCAAACTGAAAAATAACTCTCATCAGTTATGTATCATGTTGTTTTCAGGGACTTTTGTTTCAAACAGGTCAATTGAAGAAAGGAAAGAATTGTAAACTTGATATTTTACATTTAACAGTATGCTCTCATGCAAAAAACCTACAGTAAATAAAACAGAGGAACTGTGATATGCATCAGTGATGAGCACTATGTTGATAGTTTTAAATGTCTACTGTAAATTACTGCAAATGTATTTCTTACATAGAAAGGTACTGAGCATTTGTCAGTAAAGTAACAAAGTGGGTAAATCTGACAGGAAACAAAATAGTATGCAACATTAAAGATTGTGAGAAGATTATATATTCCTGTGGGTTTTTATTTTACTTTATGTTTTTGGAGTTTAAACCCAAGAAGCAATGAATTGTCCCAGCCCTTTTATTGTTCATTCCTTTAGAAACAATGTCTCCTAATTTCCCCATGGTGACCTTGACCTGTGGTCCATCAAGTACAACCTAGAGAATATCTGAGATAGTGAGATGCTAACCCTCTTAGTAATGCTCTTTTTCTCTTACTTTTTATAACTGTCATTTTATTTCAAGCAAATTTCTTAGGAAAGAAATATTTATTTTCAAGAAACAGTGGCATGTAAAATTGTTATTGAAAATATATATTACAACTTTGCTAAATCTTAAGAAGAAAAGTCCCTCCTTTATGATCCATGAGGCATTTTAAAGAAGAAATGTCATAGTACGTTACTTGTACTCAGAGGTGGTTTCCATATTTATAGTATTCTTGCATATTAAAATCAAGAGGAACAAGAAAGCATACAATCACCCAGTAAGTTTTGAGAAATACAAGGTTTCAATAAAACAAGTTGATTTTTCTTTCTTTGTCTTTTGTTGTTTTAGGGAAGTATTTGCTTTTTAAGATGGTCATGATGAGAGGAGATGAACATTATATTCATCTTTTGGCCCAGGAAGACACAATATTAAATCCAAGTAATTTTTCAGTGTAATTGTTTTTTGGCTTGGCTTTTTATCATAGAGCACAGAAACAGGAAATTACTTTCATCTCATTGTTAATAAAAACTACTGCTTTTCTTCCATTAACTAAATGTTAACATATTGTTTGCTAACATCACCATTTAAAAACTTTCAAGCAAATAAATGAAAATGTACCAGTATGCAAATCGTGATGGCCTTCATAATTCACTGTGATTGAATATCTTTCTGATATTTAAAACTCATATAAACACTTGTTCAGAAGATTAACTACATAATTATCCTATGTCATCTGGGAATTTATGATTTTTATATAAATTTGTTAGGAGCATTAACTACACAATTATGTTAACTGGGTTACTACCTTTTTTATAATATTTGTATTAGTTTATAAAGTAACTTATAAGTATGGATCATCTTCAAACACTACTTGTTTGTTATTTTTTTCAGAGCAGCGATTCCATCTATGTTCTCAGTTTCTTCATCTACAGAGTCAAAATAATTATAGAATTTCTGGGATGTTTATGAAAATACATGTTTGTAAATTATTTCCTTGTTATTAAATAGGAAATTATGTTTATAATTAATAAAATACAGAAATGACACATATGTATTGCTTTTGAAATTATCTGAGGTGATATAATAAAGAAGTTTGAGTAAATCTCTTTGAAAAATATGTGCCCTTGATTTTCCCCACATTTCTACTAATTAACCTAAGTTAATATATTAAATCAGATATTTATTTCATCTTCAAATATGACATTTTTCCACAAGGAAAAATAAATACTATTTCAAATATTCTATTTTTTTGTGCTAGGAAAAAAAATTCTATTTCCCTATAAATAAAGATAACTTTATCGTCAATTTCTATGTAAAATAAAATAATATTTGGAACATTCAAAATAAAGCATAATAGTATCAATTTGATTTTTTTGCTGGGCCAGTATTGCCAATCTTCCTTTGTTGGATGCATTTTATTCCTATTTCTTTGGGTTATTTTAGGGCTGTCTTCCTAGGATAAGTGGCTTTTAGAGTTCCTGACAGATTGCTGCAGATGGAGAGGCAAATTACTGCCACACTGTTGTTATCTCTTAATTGACCAGTAATAGGGGCTATATCATCATGTTCAAAGACACATGGCTTCCTCTGTGACCAGCATACACTTAGAGATTGCAGCAGTGCCCTCACATAGAAGATATCCAATTAACTTTTTAGTATTTAATATCAATTGTAAATCCTTTCTTTTGTCTGAACAGTTTAGTTTTATTCAGTCTGGCCAGAGCTGTGGAGAGGAAGTTGGTGTGGGATAGAGGGGAAAAAACAAATGACTTAAAGCCCAGCATTCCTGCTGAGACTAAGCCGGGCTCTTTAAAATACCCAGGCTGCGTAGTAATCTTTGCCTTCCATCCTGCACAATGGCTCAGGTTTCTTTCTAGATTTACAAAGCAAATAAAATTACTATGGAGAAGGATTCTCCGGAGAAGTGCTGAGGTTAAAACCATGGGAAAGATAATCTGCTGAAGGTTCAGACTTTTCTTCTGCTGTTAGGCAGAGATTCTTATCAGTCTCTAAGATTATTCTGCAGGTGCATAAAAAGGAGCATTTTATCATACTAGTTAAGAGGTTCTTCACTAAGAGCTCTAGTGCTGCAGTTTTAAATTTCACATTCAAGAAACTGTAATCTACTTTTCCACAGCAGGATGCCACGATGGGATATCATGTGCAATCGAGGCACCCCTCCTTTGGAATATGTGCCCTACGCTCGGTTTGTCAAACAGTCAAACAATGACATCTAAACTGACAGCAGAAAGGTCATGATGAATTTTCCCCATGTACTTTACTTCACCTCTGAGGAGAACTTTGAGCTCTACATTGAAGTTCTAAGGCTATTGGTTCACTTCTGGAAGATCCAACTAAATATCCAAGTAAGTCACCAGCTATCAGGCACCAGCTCAGGACACACTATGAAGAGGCCTAAACTAGCTTGTTCTGCAACACAGAAAGCAGCTTCTGTGTATGTTGTTAGAAACACTGACTCAACTGAGTGAAATAAAGAGTGGAATTAATTTGTTTGGCACATATGGCAAATATGCTTCCATAAAAATAAGTTTTCAGACTATGCATTTTATTGTGTTTTGTTTCTTTAGCACAGGGTCAAGTCAAATTTGCTAAGCTGCAGGCATTTTGCAGCTAGTTTTGGGCTCACAGTCACTAATATGAAATTACTCCCACTTAGTACTTTTCAAGGGAGTCATGTACTATCAAAGCATTCATATCCCACACTAAACAAACCTGATCATAAAATTGTGAAAGATTAAATTGATTTTTCCAGGAAAAACAGTGACTTTACTCAATGCACAATTGGATATTTTTAAAATTTATTTTGCACCCAATTTATTTTACATTTCACTTATAATTATCAACCATAATGAATTAACACTAGTACATATAAATGAATGGTTAAAACAGGAATTATGCTATCTTTTCAACAGGGATCAAAAGCAATAATTTTTCTTACTTTTTATATTGAACATGATATCTATGGAAAATTAAAGTAACTCCCCTAACATGAAGCAGTTCTGTATCATCTGAAATCTCTCTATGAGACTAAATGTATCTACTTAGAAAGATGATAACTGTCCTGGTTTATATCTTGATATCCTCCCACAGCCTCCTGTACTCATAAGGAGGGCTTTGTGGAGGTGATTGATCATTGGGGAACAAGACTCATCAACAGATTAGTCCACTGGCAAGTTCACAGTTAACTGGATGTTGAAAAGGGAGTCTTGGTCAGAGTAGGTAGGTTACAGGAAAAGACATGTCTTCTCCCTGTTCTCTGTCTTCTGGAGCCATGACAGAGGTGTTTCTTCTCTGCCATGTCGCTCAGAAGTTCTGTCCTTACGTTGGAACCAGCTGAAACTAGATTTTACAAACTGTGACCCAAAATGAACCTCCCTTCCTTTACATTATGGTTACCAGGCATTGTGTCCCAGGGAGCTGAAAGTGACAAAGGTGATACTAATGTTGAAAAGGTTAAGCACATACTGGCTTTCACTCTTCCTTGAGGTTTTCAAAAGATGAGAGAATTCTGTGCCCTGCTAACACTCATTGCTATAAAAGATGCACCAGAAATTTGTAAAGTCTGTCTTAGGCAGACTATTGAATACTGGTATTGTTTCAAAGGAAGCTAAGATTTTGCAACTCTTATCAATGAGCAGAAGCCACTAAAAGAGAAAGAGCTGAAAAGAAAGTACCAGAAGCTTCAAATACATCAGCCGAATATACTGTATTATTGATTTTTAAAACTCTTTTATTATCATTTTGGTCAGTTTATAGGGTATTCTTAAACTCTCTTTTTGCTAATACTATAAAAATCCACTTCAAGAGCATGATAGAAAGTCAGTAATACCTTAAGACTTTTATCACATTAGTAACTTTCTTATGATATTAGAAATTCAATAAAGGACAGAAAAGTCACTGATCCTATAGCTAAATTGCTAATACAATGCAGCATTTACCTCTGTGACATGAAATATGCATTTTACTCCAATGCTTTAAAGCTTTCAATTTTTCTTTTTTAGTCCTTTGAGGGACCTTTCTTTTGGTACATTTTTTTCTTACAACAAACATACAATAATATATAAAAGTTCACAAATAGTAAAACAGCAAGACATTGATTCTTCTAAAAAAAATAAAAGGCTAAGAAATAATCATGTTTCTGGACTCACATAGCAGAGAACTCATGTTGCACTATCATACATCAAAACAAACACTTAGAATCTCACTGAATAATGCAAACAATTTGTGTAAGGAGATCATCTTTCAAGGACAAGAACAATTTACTAATTGAAAATTGAACAGTGTTCTGAGAAATAATTTAAGGAATTACAGCAGAGATAATGTTCAGAACACACAACACCACCTTCAGTTTCTGTGCATTTTATCTATTAGAAAAATGGGTGTTTAATA
>PVIR01031680.1:8047-19349 GCA_004026965.1 Petromus typicus
AATAATAATAATAATAATTTAGATGTGCTATGTACATTCACCAGCTCCCTGCGGTGATAGTAATCAGTATGTACTGTATACGTACTAATAAAAAATGAAAATTGTAAAAAAGGTGCAGTCCTAGAACATGGAGGTGAACAGACCTTTCAAGTCTTCATCGCTGGGTTTCCACCTGGCGGTTCTGCAGATAGGCCCTGTCCAAGGACAGAGAGAATGGAGGCCGAGAGCCCAGCTCCTGTCCCACCGGAAGGTAAGGAAAGGAGTGGGAGATGCTGGAAGCCTCAGGTGGACCGGAAGGAATGCCTTTAGGACCCACTGTGGACTCTAAAACCCTGCTGGGCAAGTGCTGCCCAAACCACCCTGGTCGCAATGAGGATTCATTGTCCAGCTGCCAGTTGGATGGTTTGTTGCCGACCAGAGGTGACACTGGGCTTCTAGGCAACACTCAGCTGTTGCCCAGCAGCCCTTTCAGACAGTGAGCTGTCTCTGCTTCCTCCCCCTTCAAAGGGACAGTTTCTGTCAGGTGAGGGAGCTGGGTTCGGCCCACTTGGACATTTTCATTCTGAGATTCCAGGATAGTGAAGAAATAAGGAAGGTGTAAGGCAGGTTATTGTATGTTCTTTCTGAGATCCCTGCTTCAGCTCATTGAAATTTTGTCAATTGAGAGGTAGACTAAAATAAAGAATTTAGGTTTAAAATGCTTTGGGACGTAACTCTGTTAGCAGCCTTTAAATATAAAATGAAGAAAAATAACATAGAATTAGCAGTTTTTGCTCATCTTGCCTATTAAGAAATACGAGTTTTATTGAAACCAAATGCAGCTAGCTAAAAGAAATAAAACAAAATAAATCCTATATTTCCTAGCTTCAGTTGTAGCTAGGAGAGCATATATAACAGTTGTGGCCAATGAAATACCAACCTGGAATTTATGAAAAACTATCTTTCTGTAATAGTCATTTTCTCTTTCTTCCAGGGAGGAAAAAAAGTATGATGGGCAGAGCTGCAGCAGCTACTTTGCAGTGATGAGAAGAGCCTCAGGAGAATCACAGAGAACCAGAATCTGAGGCACTGAAGCAGTGACAATGATGGCCTAATTAATTCAACATTATTTGTTTATTAAAGTCACTGGATGCCCAAGTTTTCTACAGCTCGTGGCTGAAAGCAATCTTTAATTGATTCATCCAACAATATAAAAACAATACTCTAATTCATACAAAATGGGAAGTCTGAGGGGAAGAGATGGGAAAGTATCAGAGCACTGATGCTTCATGGCAAGCGGCCACTATCAAAAATTGAAATCCATGGTTAACATAGGCACAAATTCAATCCATCAGCATTTTCCAGGAGCGTCTGTAAGGAGCCAATACATCAAATTTGAGTAAAATAAATAAAATGCCCTATAAAACTGAAGAATATTATAAGATGAAGTGATTTTTAGTAAAATTATTTCTGATTACCTATCTTAACATATGTGTTGAGAGGTGCTTATCTCATTTGAATTACAGTGCTTTCAGGCCTGCTTTTGTGTTTTAATTTTTAAAGATTGTAGACTTATAGAGAACTGCAAAGTTAAAACTGAAAATTCTCTTATCCTTCACTCAGCTTCTTCTAATCTTAACATCTTACATAAGCATAGTACATTTGTAAAAATTTTAAAATTAACTTGGTACTTGGTATCAAATTATTAACTGTGCTACATATTTCATTGTGATCACTTGACTTTTGTATTTTAGTCCGTGTACTTTTCCATAGGTTTTAATTCTTTATCACGAGCATGTGAAAAAGAGTGAGTCCGGAGATACCTCATGAGCTGAAGAACTCTACAAATGTGAGGGTTAAATTTTTCATTTGAAAGAGAGAATTGATGTCCAGTGCTTGGCTGAAAAAGGAAGAAGAGATAAGTATAGTCACAACATCAATGTTTAATTATTTTGGAGACCAGCCAGGGTGGCAGAGAAAGATGGAGATGACTTTGAGATTTATGGAACTGCTAGCAGAGAGCGAATTAAGGCCTCATACAGATATTTTTAATGGAATGAACTTCCTTTTCTCCTCCATCCCTAAGTGAGAGCCAGGGCTACAATTCAGCTGAATCAGGAGTGGCCAAGCCACAGAGCGCTAGTTTGGCTGGACAAACAGGTGGGCAAGGAGACTGTCATTGACTGACTACCATCTGAGTCTTCCCAGTTCTGCTAGCTAAATGTGAAGATGATCTCCATTTTGTGCGGAGGCTGAGACACAGCGAAGGGAGGTGTTTTGGTATTTGAGTCACCTATTGAGCACCTGTCAGGTCATGTACTGGGTAACAGGAAAATCGCTGTTTGAGTCCAGATCTTACTTGTGCAGTTTCCCTTCCCCTTCCCTCCTGTGCTTCCCCGAAGAGCTGTGAGCCAGTCATTGCCACCATGGTGAGGACAATGAGCTCTAGCAACTCTCCTCTGTCTGGGAGGGTTTTCATGTTCTTTGTAATCTTTCTGTCTCCTTGTGGATCAGAGGCACCTGAGGGAATCTCCAGGCCAGTATCCTCTGGATGCCCTGGACAACTTCCTCCTGCAATCATCCTCCTTGGCCTGTTCTTGGCAGGATGGTGGTTTGCAGGGAGAAAGAAAGAAAAAGATAGAATAGGGAGGGAAAGGTGAGGGGAAGTTATTTGGTTTTGAATTTCATCTAGAGTCAGCCCCAAGGCCAGCTCCTGTTTCTTTTCCCTCTTTGGAATGCATTTGAGTCAAAGAAGTCTTTTTTACTGGTGTGAGCTCAAGTCTGATTTCTGTAACTTACAACCCATGTATCATGGTGAATAGTTTCTACTTAGCCTCATTTCTACTTCTTTATAAGTTGACCATGCCTGTCTAGGGCCACAGATCTGCTTCACAAATGGCCATGAGCATAGGCTGTGGAGTCAGAAAGAGCTGGATTGAATCCCAGGTTTTTCACTACCAGCTATGTGGTCCTAGACAAGGATTTTATCTCTGTGAGCTAATTCAACCTGCTAAATGGAAAGGGTAACAGTACTGTGAGGGGTGTTTTAAGAATTAGACAAGATAATGCAGGCAAAGTCCTTAGCATGGCACAAATTTAGCTTAGCAGTCAATATATGGGAGCCATAATGATGATTATTCAACTCTTCTTGCCAACTGGCTACAATTTATTGATTTCCCAATTCCATGAGACATCTGCTAGCCTAAACCCTTTTTTAAAATGATGCCACATAATTCATGTGCTGTTGGCAGCCTATAGCTAAGTCTCCCCAGGAACAGAAGTCTATCATGGACATTAAGAAGTAGTCAGAGGCTTAGCATTGTTTGGCCTGTGCCTAGTGATGTGCTGGGAAATACTTAACAACTAGATCTTCAGCAACTCTCTTTATTGTTTATTGTTCATTGTTCCATGGTGTAAACATGCCCAGTGTGGCTAGTTCCATGCTGTCCAGGTGATAGCACTAGATGCAAAGTTGGGAAGAACTGACAGTCGACTCTCATAGCCAGAACCAGCCATCTCCGGCACACTCCACCTGTGCAGGTAGAATTTCTCAAAGAAGTGGAAAAAGGCAAGAGAGCCTTCAAAACACATTCCCTAGAGCAGCAGTAAGAGTGGGCATAGTGTGTCTTAGGTTGGGTTCCCCCAAAACAGGATCTAAGATGGGGTTTTTATTTCTTGAGAATTTCTTATGTGGCATTTGTTAGGAGGTGAGAGAAGCACAACAGAACAGAAGAGAAAGTGAGGCAAACAGAGATTCAGCTGAGTCTTGCTCAGCCCTGAACCCACACGGGGGCGGGTAGCATGAATGGGAAGTGCCACGGGGTTTACACTACATAAGAAAAGGGCTGGGGAATGCACACCTGACTTAGGTAGAGTGTCTCTTGCCATTCGGGAGAAGGGGGTAAAGTCTCAGGCATTCGGAATTCTTGGGAGAAGAGGTAGCTGTGACTCATGAGAAACTGACTGTCACAGTAGCTAGAGGGTGGGTGGACCAGCCTGGGAAAGGGCACGAGAGTAGACTGCAGTGTGCCCTCCTCTCTGACAGTCACAATGCCAATGACCATTTTTCATGGCAGAGTGACAGGGATGGAGACCCCACATGTGGAAAGGTGGCTGTGGTGCTAGTGGCACTCAGAGCTTCATTTTATGGTAGAGGCCGTGGTGAAGGTCACTGGTGGCACAATAGGGGTGGTGCTGATGAGGGTGACAATGACTATTACAAAGGTGCTGGTTGTCAATAGAAGCAAAGATCACAAGTTTTCAAAGCCCTGTTTCTCCAAGGTGTCTCTTTCTTTCATGCTTTGTATTTCTACAAGGGGCTGGAGATAGAAGCCACATAGAATTTCATCTTGTCAAGACTGGTGGATGAAACCATGACTGAGAAAGGTGAAATACACTCGTTCCATCAGCAAGATCCTATTGTGTTTGCTTTTTACACAATGCACACATTCCCTGGGGCTGTAATTTATTCTGTTTGTCACTGTACATCATGGTTCATGGAGAAGCGGAAGGACATGGTGACTTCAGATTTCTTAACAAACTAAGAGCAGAGTTAACTTCTAATACTGGACAAGGAAGTCCCGGAGATGGCTGAAACAGCTCCACCCTGCTGCTTTCAGCTACAGGGCCTTGCTTGTAAAATCGGAGCAGTCAAATACATCCTTTAACAGTGGCTTTGACCTTGGCTAGAAATGCAAAATTAGGACAAGATAACTGGGCTTGAGTAAGCAGGTCAGTGGGCTGGTGGGGGGTTGTTAGGCCACGGTGTCTTCCTGGATCTGCTTCTCCTCCCACCTCCCAGGACGAGGCAGTGAGTCAGGAGTGTTGCTCACCACCAGCCCCAGCACCTACATGTTACATTTTTTAAGAAAATACCTAAAAGGTTTTCTGGGCCAAATGTAAAGTGTGTTAATTCACTCATTCTTTCAGTCTGTACTGAGCATCAACAATGAGTCATACATTCATCCAGGTGCTGGGGATTCACACGTGGGGAAGAATCGAGAAGTACAGAAATCCCTGCCCTAGCAGAGCTGACATTCTAGTAAGTTCAACATGGCTCTTTCTCGTCACACTCAGATGGAGAAACTGAGGCATCATGAAGTTTACAGACTTGATCCAGGAGAGATAGTAAAGGGCAGAGCTAACAACTCAACTGAACTCAATCTTAGCCCAAATACATACCTTCAACCAATTTTATATTTTCTGTCATGGATATTGTTTTGTTTTTACCACTTCATAGCCTCATGCCATTTTCTGGTACTGGAAACTTTGATTGCTTCCAAAACACCACACTCATCCCAGGGACCACCTAGAAAGACTGGCGGTCAAGGCACCCTGCTCGTCCTCAACTAGGGAAGAGCACATAACACGGGCAATGCCGTTCTGGCTTGTCTTGCTGCCCAGACCGCCTGGTCCAGGCCATTCTTTCAGGTTGACCCACCAGGATGCTGTAAGGCATCTGTGTTCTTCAACAAATGATTATTTTTAGTCATGTAAGGTCCATTTCTGCCATAGTCACTTTACCCTCTAACTCTCCTTTTGAACCCCAAGTAATATTTTGTCATCTGCCCCTTAGAAGACGTAGCTCCCACCTCATGGTTGGAAGGGAGATCTTATTGATTTAAGCCTGGCTTTCACCCGCTTGGATTCCAGCCCCTTTGTCAGACCCTAACTCCCCAAGAGACGCCTCCCTACTCTGCACTGAGCCTGCAGACCTGCAATGCTGCCCACTCAGCAAAAGCAGCGCCGAAGCCTGAGCTATATTTGAGCTTCCCCAAGAACACAGACGCAGCCTCCTGTGCTCAGGCTGTCTGGGGAAAGTGGTAACTAATGGCACTTTTGTTCGGAGCGCGGACAGGACAGGTGATAGCTCAGCAACTTCAGAATCATTGCCACAGCCAACCTTCTTCCCCCAGGTCTATTTTTGGGTCACCATACCTGCTTATTAATGCTACAGGCCAGAGAGAACACTTTTCTTGAATGTATCAGTCAGGACTGCATTGAGTTTCATGTAATAGAAATCTGGTCAAATTAAACTTTATAGTTCTTACTTCTGGAAGAAATTCAGATATATGCAATCACAAAGACAGGGTCTCAAAAGGAATCCTTAAGAACACAAGCTCCTTTTATTGTCATGCTCTGGTAATCGCAATAGAGCAGATTTGTTCTCATAGTCACAAGAGGGCTGCCTTACTTCCAGAAATTTCACCTGCATTCCAGGCAGAAATAAGAGCAAAACAAAGAGAAAAAAGGAGTATGCCTGCTGAGCTTCCTTATATTTTTGTGTAAGAGGATAAGAGATTCCCAGGAAGCCTCATCCAAAATTTCACTTACATCTCATTGGTCAGAATTGAACTATGTCAGAGGAACACTGCTAGCTGCAAGGGAGTATGGAAAGGTATTTTTTTTAAACTGGGCCCATTGTTAGGCAAAGAAAATTAAGATTCTATTACTAGGTAAGAAGGGGAGAATAGACATTGGTTTAGCAACTAGTAGTGTCTACTACAGCAGGAAATATGGGGATGAGTCAGAGCGGAAAGGCTCCTCCAAGAGGCTGAGTCAGAAGTCCTTAGGAAAATATAAGAGATGGACCTGCTTGCAGCCCCTGGGGGGAGATTCAAGGGATTGGTGGATGGCTTAGCCTGTGCACAGCCTCTGCCTCATCCTTATTATGACCCACAAGGAAAATCAGAGCAGTCAAGTATGTCCTTTGGCAATAAATCCAAGGGTGGGGGGGACCCCAAAGAAGCCGAGCACCCCGGTTTTAAATCTATGACCTTTGGGTGGTCCCTTAGCCTGTGGGAGCCTCATGCTCTCATCTATAAAATGAGCATAATACCTTAATTAGCTTTATTGAGACCCCAACAAGATTATCAGTATACACTGCACATCACAGATGGCCAATGAATGGTAGTTATTTGGGGCTTAATTCTTTCATTTTTTAAACAGTAAAAATGAAGCCCAGTGAGAGGAAGCAAGATGACCTAAGTAGTCTCAAAACAGCCCAAAATAGATAGAGCAAGGCCCTGGCGTGGGGCTTTCTGATTTCTACCCTGGGCTATGTTACCCCTCACCATGGCCTCTCCTTGTGATAAAATATGAATGATCATGTGAGAAATCTACTCTGAATAGTAGAAGGAAATAATAGTTTGGGATTTTATTTTTTTAAACAGTGAGTGAAGTGCTTTCAGATGCTAACTAAGTAGAACAAGTAGAAGCAGCCTCATGTGCTGCTTCCTCTGGAAACAATATCTTCCAAGCACATCGGGCATGCATCTGGCAGCCCACTGCGGGCTTGACCTGATGGCGGAAGCTAACGTTATTGAGCACTGTGGATTCCTGTGGCTGCTGAAACAAAATATCTAGAGAATGAAACAACCCAACTGTATTCTCTTACAGTCCTAGAAGTCAGAAATCCTAAAGCAAACATGTGTACAGGGCTGGGTGTTCCTGGAGACTCCAGAGCACTCATGTCCTTGTTGTTTTCCAGCTCTAGAGGTTCGTGGCTCCCCCATTCCTTGGCTCGTGGCTCCTTCCTTTCTCTGCATCAGCATCACAGCATCTTCAGATCTTTCTCCCACCCCCTCCCTGTTCTCTCACTGTTGTCATCCTCACCCTTGGCATCTGGGTGGTACGAGGCCGAGGGTCAGGTTCCGAGGCCCGGACAGGGAGGATGAGCATGCAGAGTCACCATGCAGACTCTGGGGAGCATTCCGAGAATTGTTCCGTGTTTAATGCAAACTCAGTTACTTTTATAGTAAAGGGTAGAGGGCGTAAACATACAAGTGGGACAGCTGTGGATTGGTTGAAGCATGCACAGAGGCGGTCGTTGTAGATTGATTGAAGAGGCAGTCCTGCTTTTGGCTGAGGTGGAGTCACCATGAGGTGGAGTCACAACACCTGGTTGAACTTTAGTGAAAGCCTAGCTTTCACCTACATCTTGCGCTTCCTGTCACATGGTACTAGTATGGATTTGTGTAACCCGCTGACAAAACCAGGAGGTAAATTCTATTATTTTCCCACAGTAGACCCCTTCGTCTACACACTACATCACTGTGACCATCTTTGTGCCCATATCTCTTTCTGAACCTCCTCTTGTATGCCTTCTGACATGGTTGAGACCTGGCACTACAGTGGGTATACCTGGAAAACACTAATCTACTTGTCCTAAAGTCTTGTGACCAGTGGTCTTGTTTCCACTCATGAACTTCATTCCTTTTCTTCATATGCCCTAACAGAGTTACAAGTTCCAGATTAGGACACAGACATTTCTGCACCTCTCCCACCAGCCAAAGATCCAGCAAAGCCGGGTGCTTTGCCCTGAGTTCTACAGTAAGAAAATGTCAGAGACATTGCATGCAGGTGGTCTGGCTCCAGCTCTGTGCCACAACCATATGCCCATCTCACTTCACCCTTCCACATCCTTGCAGCGAGAAAGGTATCATTATAAATACTAAGTGCGTTTTACACTTGAGATTCTTGGGGTCAAGGCGGCTGACTGAAAATACTCACGGGTAACGGGCCCCTGAGGAGCACGTCAGCTGGAGCCAGATAAGAAACCGGTTGATAGTGTCATATACTGGTACAAATTCCCAGGGTCAATTGTGATCATAACTTGTGTAAAAAATGTACCAATAAAATCAATGTATTAAACAACTGGTTGGTACCAGAGCGAGAATGGCATCTTTAACCCAAGATTTGTTATTTTTCGTTAACTAACAGTTCTTCCCCAGATACCCTCCAGCACTAGACCCACCTCTCACTTCCTTCAGGCCTTTTCCTGAATATTAGCTACCCAGCGACTCGCTGACCAGTTTATCCAAAACAAAACAACAGCTCTCTTCCCCCTCTTTCCTCTTTTCTCATTTTAATACTTTTATCACTCATCATAATTTTTGTTTATTTCTAGTTCCTGTACCAGAATGAACGCTTTTTGAGAGCAAAGATTATGTTTGTTTTATGTACTGAGATATTCCCAGGACTCATAGTGGGTTCTCAAAAAAGTTAGCCCGAAATGAAACAGTAAATAAATCCAATATCATCAGTGTCATCAATAGACTTCAGAATAAGGCAAAGGCTGCTAAGTTACATTCTATAGATATTGGTATTCTTCACATTTTGTCTCATAAGCTAAGCTTGGCTACTGAAGATTATCAGGGTTTGTTCAGTGATTTTTCTAACTATTTTGAATCAAGAGTATATTCCTTGTCACTCATAGGCACTGAGTCTATGTTCTTTTAGCTCATGCTCAGCTAGTGTCTTGACAGGGATTTCCTTAAACACCAAGAGGTAAAACTGAGCAAACAACAAAATCAGACACACCTCCCTCAGCCTTGGCAGCTAGCTCTGTGCTCAGACCCACCTCCAACACCAAGCCGGTCTACCACTCCGCCTTAGCCTTCACTTCCATAGACTGGCTCCGGAGTGGATTGTTCTTGCTTCTGCATCAACAGACACCTTTGATGGTTTTCTAGTTTTGATAAATTTCAGTTTTGATGATTTTAGTATGCTTTGTCAGTGTTTCTGTGGAGGAGTTGAATGGGCCATTTTGCTCTTGGAGGCTGTGGACTTTGGAAAGACTTTCTCTATGACTCTAATTTGATGACCTCCTCTACTTCAGGAGTAAAACCTTGGCATCACTGCTTTCAATAATCAACTCAAGCGATTCTGCTATAGCTAGTCCAACTTTGGATCTAATTCAAAGCCCCAACTACCTGGAGTTCACTTTCCTCGGACTTGCGTGTGAATCTTCTCGTCTTTCTCTAGCTCCTGGGAGGTGAAAGGATGAACAGGTCAACCTTGGTGTGGATGGTTCTCTAACCTCTCACATGGGCCCTTTGTGGTGAGTTGATACATTCGGGGAGGGAAGGGAATTGGCTTACTGACCCTAGTTGTTTTGCAAAGTGATCATATTGGAAGTAAAACAAGGAAATGAGGAAGCTCCAGATTCCTATTCTGAGTGCCACAGTTCAGCTGAAAAATTTTTTGGCAACAGGGCCAGGGATTTAGCTCAGTGGTTCTGGTACCTGTCTTGCAAGCTCAAGGACCCGGGTTCGATTCCCCCCCCCCCCCCCGTAACCACATACAATACTAGGCGTGGAGACTCACACCCAGCAGCAACCAGCACCACATACCACAGTGCCGGGCGTGGTGGCTCTCACCTGTAATCCCAGCACTCGGGAGACAGAGGCAGGAGGATTACTGTAATGTGAGTTTGAGGCTGAGCTCAGGACCAGCCTGAACTACAAAGCGAAACTCTGTCTCAAAAAACAAAACAAAACAAAACAAAAATTTGGCAACAAATCTCTGTTGACTCTTTGCTTACAGACTGCTTTGCCCTTAAGCTAGGTTTCTCCCCCAATCACCAAACCTTCCAGCTTCCTAAGGCTGCAAGTTTCAGGTAAGTGCTGCTGAGAGGATCAAGGCTGCTCAGTCCAGCTAAACTTGAAGATGAGCCCCTCACAGGGACTGTGTCCCAGCTGTGGGATGACCAGGGAGTTCTGTCTTCACCCTGTATGATTACAGTCAAGCATTAATTCTCTCTGTTTGCTTCCTGACTGGTACAGTGAAAATAATTATTTACCTCACTTCTTATTGTTGTCATGAAACATATTGTTTAATAACAAAATAAAGTGTAAAGTAATAATATGTAGCTTAATCCTACTTTGGTTAAAATTATTTTTCCTTTATCTTCATCCATGTGTCAATCTTCATATAAATGGTTGCGTATGTATATATATTTATGTATATCTGCAAACAGAGCTACCCACTACAATATTCACAAAACAGGTAGTAGGATTGTGAGTGATCTGTTTTTGTCCTTTTTTGCATTTCTCTGACTGGTCTATTAAGAGTATGTACTATTTTTGCAAGAGAAAGCTGGACTTTTGGGTCAAGAGGGCTAATTGACTACATCTATTTATCTCTCCTCCTTCTACATGTCCTACTGAAATGACAAAATATGCATTTCAAAATCTTAACAAAAGCTATCAAAATAATAATAGCCATTCCCAGAATTGTGAGATTTAAAATCTGGCACATAGTTCCCTATGATTATGGTCTGCATTTTCCATCCACTGATAGCTCTCAAGAAAATATTATTATAGAAGTTTTTAACCCTTCCTATTCTATGGATCCCTTTGCAGTCTGGTAGAATCTAAGGATACTTTTTCAGCATAGTATTTTTTTTTTTTTTTTTTTTTAGGTTTTTTGAGACAGGGTCTCGCTTTGTGGTTCAGGCTGGCCCTGAGCTCAGCCTCCAACTCACATCACAATCCTCCTGCCTCTGCCTCCCGAGTGCTGGGATTACAGGCGCGAGCCACCA